>SKCR01029704.1:0-250929 GCA_019454045.1 Zanthoxylum bungeanum | reverse complement strand
TACTTCATTTCGGAACTCTTTGAACTTTTCAAAGGTGACCAATTTATGTCGCATCAGATAGACATAACCGTACCGTGACAGATCATCGGTAAATGTAACGAAGTAAGAATAACCACTGTAAGCAGTTTAACTTAGTGGACCACATACATCAGAATGTACGATTTCCAGTAAGTTAGTGGCGCGGTGTCCAACACCAGAAAATGGGGCTTTGGTCATATTACCCTCAATACACGATTCACAAGTTGGATAGGATTCAATGGTGAGATCTGGTATCAAACCATTCCTAACCAATTGGGTAAGGCGTTTAACGCTTATATGACCTAGTCGCATATGTCAAAGTTCAGTACTATTTATAACAGGTAAACTACGTTTATTAACTCCAGTATTTAAAATTTCTTTAGAAGTTTGCAATGTATAATGACCATGTTGGTTTGGACAACAAAGGATCTAAATATTACGTTTATCATATAAATACAAAGAACGGTTCTTAATATTAATACGATAACCTTCTGTATCCAATACAAAAAGAGATATAATATTAGCTACACATCCAGGTATAAAATTGTTGGGGTTTTATGGGGGAATATCGATAACGCAGCGGAATCGCGGAAAATCAAAATTTTCCGATTTCAAAACTTTTTCTCGGATCAATTAAATAAACTTATTTATTTAATTATCCAATTATCAAATTCTGAAAAATTACACAAGAAATCAAATTTCTTGGTAATTATCGAATTGCCCTAAAACTTTGTTAATTTATCATTTTAGTCCAAAAGTTGTCAAATACAATTTTGGATGATTCTAAATCATTTCTAAAATGTTTTTCAACAAATCTAATGCATCAAAATCAGATTTCACACAAATCCCCAATTTTTAGTGTAATGCCGTGAGCCACCCTAAATTTTCAATTAATTGCAATTTGGTCCCTTTAGTTCAAAACATGCCAAGATCAAATCCAATCAACCTAAAATTTTACATGCATCATAATCATACCATAATACATCACATATATGAAAATCCCCAAATTTGGAGTGGGTTATGAACCCTAATTTTTCAATTTCTTCAAATTGTCCAATTTCACTAAATTTACAAAATCCAACACTTTAATCCATTCAATACTTCACCAATCTAGCCTCACCACTTTGAAACAACTCTAGAACAATTCTAGGTCAACAAGGAGTGGCTTACCAACTCTAGAATGGCAACTTGATTTTCTAAAAATCAAAAGTAAAGCTTTGAAACCATTTTCAGCTTACTTACATACATCAAAATTTCATTCAAGTTCACAACCATATAAACACAAACTATAAGAGTAGAGATAACATCAAAGCATCACAAAATGAAGCTAAGCATGTTAGAAACATATTTCATGTTGAAGACATTAAAGAAAGACTTACAAAAATAAGCTTTTTCAAGGCTTTTCCCTTTAGCCTTCAAACTTTGCTCTCAACTCTCTTTTATGTTTTTTTTTTTTTTTTTGGTTTCAAATGAACTTGTTAAACCCTAAAAGATGAAACAAAATAATATATACTCTCCCAAATTGCCCTTGGCCGAATTTGGAGGAAGAAATATCTAGATATTATATTTTTGTTTCATTTAATTTACAACTTGTCAACTTGTTTTCTAAATCATTACACTTTAATGAATTATTCAACTAAGTCAACAATTGCAACTCAAAAATATAACCATTATATTTAATTTAGGGTGATGGCCGAATATTACAAATAAAAAGGAAAATGGATATTTTCAATTTCAACAATTAAAACAAATATTCAAGGAAGTCAAATTCAATTTGACAACCTTTTCCTTTAAGTATAAAGTCAATAATTTACACTTATAATCATTTCCTAACTTTATCATTTGGTGAGATATTTATATTTTAATTATATTAATCATTTAACAATTAAATAATTAAATATAAATATCTCAAATATATGTATTATATTTACTTTAAATATCTCAAATACATATATTAATTATATATGTCAAATACCTTTATTTGGCAATTTATTAATGTGTATTTAATAATATCATATATTAAATACAAATACACATTAATTAGGAAATGACGGTCCGGTCCGTTCGCAGGTATTTTTCGTTTAACATTTAAACGATTTATAAATAATCATCATTATTCATAAAAGTTTCCCTAGTGCTCTACAAGTATATTTCATTAGTGAGACTCTTTAGATTCAGGTATATCCGTCACAAAATCCAATTTCGTGTCCATAATTTACCCACCCGTAAATTATGACGACCACAGACAAACTAGCTGAATCATACAGGTCGAGGTCATTGCATACGTATAATCCCTCCGTCACAGGTATCTGGATAACACCAGATATATAGATGTAAACGTCAAATCTCTATATGTATTATCCCGTCGACGTATCTGTTGGCAATCTCTAAATAACATTCGGAACTCACTTCCGAATTATACTGTGGCCACAGATTTAACAGACTCCTAATCATATATGGACTACATATGCTCTATACACAGAACTGACGGATCCTATCTTGATACACACAGGATATCCTGAGGATCGATCCACACCCAACGAACAGGCGGATGTCTGATCTAAATAGATCGGTGACGTGACTGCCATCTAAGTGTGGAAGATGTCTCATACATCCACAGTGGTATCTCAAGTCGAATGACCACTATGCTACTCAACCCGAGAAGATTCTTATTGACGATGGTGTACCATCCATTAAGAATCTTCGGTGAGTCGTTCAATGTTTATCCATTATAAACACCTACACATCTATACGAGTCTCCCTAGACTCATTGTTCATTAGGATAAACCATCGGACCAAGTCTCGATATATGACATGTACTGGTCTCAACAGATTTGACTAACCGACTCGTGTTAGTGAATCTTAACCAGGAACAATATTTGATAATATACATTTAGCAGTGACACTTCCCAATGTCAATTACAAACTAGCTTTGTAACTGTGTACTGCATTATATATTATCGGGCCTTTGTCTAATATATACATATCACTAAACCACATTTAGTTTCAATCTTATTGTAATCAGATCGAATACGTATATTAAAAACAAGAGGTGCAACCATAAATAAGTAATATTATGGAAAAAAGAATTGATCGTATTCATGAATCAGACATAAATACGGTCCGGATTGACGCTCTGAGCACCAATCCCAACAAAAATAATTGTCATATAACAAAAGTGTCTCATTCAGCAAAGAGATCTCGCATACTCCCACTGCAACTGCATCCAGAGAGTCTCCACTCCCAAATCGCAACTACATCTCTCCAGGCTTCAGTTTCCTACTTTCCTTCAGCACTTGCAACGAATTGCAAATGTGAACAGGACAAGCAGAATCTAAAATCCAGCTGGATGTAACGGCTTCACAAGCCAAAGATATATCAATAACTGGAAAAAGAAATGTATCTGATGTAGATGATATCTCCCTCCTCAGCTGGGCAATGTAGTCAGGACATTTCCTTTTCCAGTGCCCGACTTTGTTGCAATGGTGGCATTTGTCTTCGGAAGCCCTTTTGGGCTTTGCTATCTTTACCTGTGGTTGAGGATCGAAACCCTTCTTCTTCTTTCCTTTCTTCTTCTTTCCCTTTGACCAAGTCTGGGAAGAAGCAGAAAGTGAAGTAGGTCTCGGAGGGCGAGTCGGCACTCCCTTCTTGAGGTCCTCTTCCACCGTGAGCAGCATCCTATGCAGCTCATGGTAGGTACAGATAATCCCATTCATGTTGAAGTACATCACGAATTGGCGATATAAAGCTGGGAGTGAACCAAGAATGACACTCCTACCGAGAATGTCATTAAGAGGGAGATTATGTTGCCTCAATTGATCGATCAAATCGATCATGTGAAGAACATGCAAGCTTACAACTTGCCCCTCATCTAATCGCGCATGGAATAGTTCCATTGTGACCTTATGAACAACAACTTATTCTTGGTTCTCAAATGATTCTCGTAATCAGGACATCATACTATACGCATCTGACATGCCATAGTATTGTTTCTTGAGTCCCGGAGACAGTAAACTTAGGATGTATGATTTAACTTTTAAATCACTATCCTTCCAATCTTGGAAAACTTGGAGTTCCTCCGGTGTAGCGTCCTCTGCCACAGCAAGAGGCAGTGGACCCTCAAGAACATATCCCAACTTCTCAGAATCGAGGACGATCCTCAAATCCAAGTCCCAATCGGTGAAGTTCTCAGCGCCTTTGAGTTTGTTCGCATCCAGCATATGCGTAAACTGATTAGTAGATGGTGCCGCCATCGTAAATCTATCATATAGATTACGAAAAAACGGTTAGCAGAAAATTAAAGCAGTTTCATATAATATCAAAAGCATTAACTAGATCATGGATTTTTAATCTAAAAAGTCCATCCCACTAAATCATGCAATACTGTAATCCCCAAATAGAATACAAAGATTTAATAATTAAATTAAATATAGATAGTGAAAGTTGGATCCCGTGAATATATTTCAGCTCACAGCAAAGGCACGGTCTCACATACGTATATTCATCAGGTAGACAACTCATTTTTCGATCACTTAATAGTGACTCATTGGTTCCCGGTCATGGTCGTTTCTCGTTGTGACAGCTTGGGCACGTTCACAAGGAGACGTACCAAGGTTAAACTCGTCAATGATAAACTCAAGCTACTTGTGTAAACCTGACAACTTGGGCACGTTCAGGATTCCGCTTTCGCTTGAATTTATCTAGTATCTGATATATATCCGGTATAAATAAATTTCTATCGGCTACACCCTCACAGCAGAGGCACGCTCTCGGATGGACCATGTAATATGCATCAAATACATAATTAACATTAAATCTTATTAATTATGGATTTTCCGCAAAAGATTCTTTTTAATTTATTTAATCAAATTAAACAAATACATGCATGTAACAAGTAAAGAATAAATTAAACATTGAATTTAAAAGGCATAATCATATTAGGGTGGTCAGAACCAGACTCGCTCTGATACCATTTTGAAGGAGTTTTATGACGGAAATCTGGTAACGCAGCGGAATAAGGGAAAATCAAAATTTTTCGATTTCAAAATTTTTCTTGGATCAATCAAATAAACTTATTTATTTAATTATCAAATTATTAAATTCTGAAAAATTACACAAGAAATCAGATTTCTTGGTAATTACCGAATTGCCCATAACTTTGTAAATTGATCATTTTAGTCCAAAAATTATCAAATATAATTTTGGATGATTCTAAATCATTTCTTAAATAGTTTTCAACACATCTAATGCATCAAAATCATATTTCAAACAAATCCCCAATTTTTCTTAAATTACCGTGACTACCCAAATTTTTTAATTAATTGCAGTTTGGTCCATTTTGTTCAAAACAAGCCAAGATCAAATTCAATCAACCTAAAATTTTACATGCATCATATTCATACCATAATACATCACATATATGAAAATTTCCAAATTTGGAGTGGGTTATGAACCCTAATTTTTCAATTTCACCAAATTGTCCAATTTCACCAAATCTTTAAAATCCAACACTTTAATCCATTCAATACTTCACCAATCAAGACTCACCACTTTGAAATAACTCTAGAACAATTCTAGGTCACCAAGGAGTGGCTTACTAACTCTAGAATGATAACTTTGATTTTTAAAGAATCAAAAGTAAGCTTTTAAAACAAGTTTAAGCTCACTTACATGCATCAATCTTTCATCCGAGTTCTCAAAAAAATAAACACAAACTATAAGAGATGAGAGAACATAAAAGTAACACAAAATGATGCCAAGCATGTTAGAAACATATTTCATGTTGAAGACTTTAAAGAATGACTTACAAAAATCAAGATTTCTAAGCCTTTTTCCTTTTTTTTGCCTCCAAGCTTGCTCTCAACTTCTTTTGTGTTATTTTTTTTGTCTTTGAACTTATGAAACCCTAAAAAAAAAAAAAACAATATATACCTACACTTTTTGCTCATGGCCGAAAATGGGTATAAGTTTAAAATCTAGATATTTTCTATTTGTTTCATTAAAGGCTTTATCAACTTGTTTTGTTTATCATCACAACTTTAATGATTCTCAAATAAGTCAACAAAGGCAACTCAAGCCATTAAACAAAATATCACAACTATAGATATTTATATTTTTAATTAATTTAACTATTTAACAATTAAATAATTAAATAATTATTTAAATATAAATATATTAAATATATGTATTATATTTACATTAAATATCAAATACATATATATTTATGATATTAGTCAAATATCTCAATTTGACAATTAATTAATGTGTATTTGATAAAATCTAACATTAAATGCAAATACACAAAATTTAGGATATGACTATTGGGTCCTTTCACATGTATTTTTCGTTTAACCTTTAAACGACTTATAAATAATCAATATTATTTATAAATATTGCCCTAGTGCTCTACGAGTATATTTCATTAGTGAGACTCTCTAGATTTAGGCATATTCGTCACAAAATCCAATTTCGTGTCCATAATTTACCCACCCATATATTATGACGACCACGGATAATCTCGCTAAATCTCGATGTCATGGCAAATGTATAATTCCTCTGTCACAGGTATCCGGATATATCCTAGAGATATAGATGTAAACGTCAAATCTCTGTAGGGACTATCCCGTCGACGTCTCTATTAGCAATCTCAAAAAAGAACATTTAGAATTGACTTCTAAAATGTACCACGGGCCCATGATTTTCTATCTGATTGCTAATCATATATGGACTACCTATGCTCTGTACACATAGCTGACGGATCCTATCTCGATACACACAGGACACCCTGAGGATCTATCTACACCCAACGAATAGACGAATGTCTGATCTTAATAGATTGGTGATGTAACTGCCATCTAAGTGTAGAAAATGTCTCATGTGCCCACAGTGGCATCTCAAGTCGAAGAATCACAAATGCTACTCAACCCGAGAAGATTCTTATTGATGTTGGTGTATCATCCATTAAGAATCTTCGGTGAGTCGTTCAGTGTTTATCCGCTATAAACACCTACACGTCTATACTAGTCTCCAAGACTTATGGTTTATTGAGAAACCATTGGAATCATATATTCCAGTATACGACATGTACCGGTCTCAACGGGTTTACTTTACTGACCAAGTAGTGTAAACCTTGGCCAGGAACTGTCTGAGAATGAGAACGTCATGATACAACTCAATGTCAGTTGCGACGCTTTTGCAATAGTATCATGACTAGTAATCCTAAGATCTATTACGTCTTTACCATATTAAAAGATATATTATATTACAGAAACTGCTTGTATTATTCAAAATAAAACGTTTTACATAAGTATTTTCAAGGAAATATAAACGGGAATCGGCGCTCTGAGCACCAACCCCAACACATAGTTCGAGGTTACACATGGTACAGATAAACGACCACCACAGGTATGGAACTTTGTTACTGATATGATCTGAAGTAAGGTATGAAATGAGCTCAATGTTTGTGTGGATGTATGGATGTATTAAAATGTAAGAATCGGTAACGATATGTATATGTTATGTAAATGTATGAGTATGTAAAAGTATATGTATAAGCTTGTATAAGTATTTGAACATGTATATGTATATGCATATGATGTTGAGATATGCATAGGTTGGGTATATGGAATCAGTAAATGGAATTAATCATGTTTTCTAAATTGGTATAAGTTAAGCTCTTTAAATGGCTAAAGTATGTGTACGAATGAATATGTTTATGAATGAATATTTCTGATAAGAATTCTGGAGATCGAGTGCATTTGACTGAAAAAGTAGAAGACATGAAGATTGTTAAAGGCTACGGTATCGGAATTCGAAGTGATAAGTATGTTCATATGTTTGATGTATATATGTATGTATATCGGATGATAAACAATATTTGACATGTATGTGTTGTGTATATGAGATTGTGTCACGTGATATGTGTGCACGTGTGTATGTTAATTGGTTGATAATCTCGTGTTGTAATAGTCGGGCTGGTTAGGAATCCTTTCGGACGGCATTCATCTCATACCTATTCTAAAATAGATAGTGAGTCATGTACGAGCATTGTATGCATAAGTCGTCTTTATATGTATGTTGTTTGATTATGTGCTTTATGATGAATTGGTTGTTATGTGTGCTTCGTGGTTAGTTGAACGATAATTATATGTATGTCTGGTGTATGTATGTTTATGACAGAACTTGTAACATATACAGATAGTGTATGCTTATGTGAAGTGAATGAATGATTGAAAACTGATGTGAATATCAGATGTTTTAAAGCGTGTTTGATAAGTTGTATTGGTACGAATGCATGTGTAAGAATTCTGAAAGTATGTTCGCATGAATATAAGAGAAATGTGCTATGATATGTGTAAATGCATATGAATCCCGAATATAAAGCTATTGTAAAGTTATCGTGATTAAAGTAAGTTAAAGAAAGTTTGTAATCGAATAGAAGGAAGTTTATTCGATTTACTGATTTGATGATATTTCAAAGATGGATGTTTTGCATAAAAGTATATATGTATGATTTCATGTTTTGTGTGATTAAAGTGAATTTGATATTAAACGATATACTCTATGGTATACGAGTTTTGTTTTGTATGCTTAGGATGTTTTGGCTTTTAGATTGGCACATATATACATAAATAGATATGAGGATTTGCATATGTAATAGATAAAAGATTAGTTAAATGTTGATAAAGCTGAATTTGTAACTTGGTAATTTGAAAGTTTCTAGTATGCTTGACTTTATGTTTTGTTGGTTGCATGAGTATGGTTACTTACTGAGTTTTTAAAACTCACACCAAATCAATTTGCTATTTTTGCAGGTTGGCTACCAGATGGGTCAGTCACTTCAGCTTAGAAAGTCATGCTCGAGACGTGGATCACCCAAGCGGTAGTCACCCTCGCAATTGTCCTGGGAGAAGTTTTAGCAGTTTAGGATATTTGATTTATTGTTTTGTTTGTCGTGCTGAGCACACCGTTTGTATTAAGTAAATGTTTTGATTGCTTATGATATTGTGGGCACAGAGCCTTTGAGTGTTGATAGATGATACGGGCATTGAGCCTTAGGTGATGATTTTGATGTGTTGGTGTGGACCTGAGGTCCATTATAATATATGGTGTTTATTTCAGGTTCGTTTGATGCTGGACTGAGATCCAGGTTGTCCAGTTTTAAAATACATCATGTCGGATTTTGGTAAATTTAGAGGCTTATGGAGATGGGTAAATCATGTCTTATGCATGTACCATTATGCCTCTGGCGGGGTGTTACACTGCAACGCGCGATTTAGATTATTTAAGTGCAATTACAGTTTCAGTTTTATGGTGATATTTTCAGTGTTGCAGAAGGGCTGTTACGGGTAGAGGTGGCCACCGGTGCGGTTTGATTCCGAACCGGAAGTGAACCGATCAGTTCTCGGTTCCACAAGTGTGGAACCGGAACCGGAACCGAACCGTTCGATTTCGGTTCCGGTTCTGATTCCATTCGTTTTTTTTTAATTTTAATAATGATTTTATAAAAACTAAATGAGATTAAAAAATTATGAATTTAAATTTAAATTACATTAAATTAAAAATAAAATTAAAGAGCTTGAACTTAAATTTTAAAAACTTAAGTTGTCCACGTATCCTCCAGGGGTGAGAGAAATCAAAACTCACGTAGTTCCATTATATTTTTAAGATAGTTCCTCATTACAATTTATAATTATTTACTTATCAATCATCATCATTATCAGTGCCTGTTGATCCTTTCAGTAGGAAACTCGAAATTGGTAGATAAATAATTATATAATTTCGGGTTGTTAGTCGTGGTATCCCTATGTTTTTTATTTCGTTGTAGTAACCAACGATCACCTACGCTAAGTCTTGAATGTATTACAGGTTCACTACTACTAGATTGTCCTACTAATTGCAAGTTATATCTACTAACATAATCATTAAATAAATCTATTAAATCAATTATTATTCTATCTATTATTCTTGTACTATTAATTTCATCAGTTATTTCTAAATATCCATAGTAAGCTTGTAAGACACTATTCAAACCTTCTAATTTAAACCTAGGATCAAAAATCGTGGCAATAAGATAAATTACTGGAATGTCTTTAAAATAATTCAACTATTTTTGTTTCATAACATAAATAGCTTCAATTAAAACAACATCATTAGGATCAGAACTTCCAGCATGCTCAGCTAGAGTACCAACAATATTCAAACTTTCAACAAGAAATAAATGTGTTGTAGGATAACAAACACCGCTAAAAATATTTGTAGCATCATTAAAAACTTTTAAAATTTCTAAATTTTTTTCACAAATATCTCATTGACTAGGAAAAATTGTGATATGTTAACATGTTGAGAAAGAAAACTACATAATGCATATTTGTATTGGAAAGCTTGACATAAAAGAAAATAAGTTGAATTCCAATGTGTTGGAACATCTCGTGAAAATTTTATCGCTTTAATACTATTTTATTTGAAAAACTTGGCTCATTCTCTCCTAACTTGAGAATATGACCAAATACAATTAAGTATAATTTTAATAGGATCAATGACAGGTGATAAACAAGTCAGACCATCTTGAACACATAAATTAAGGACATGGCATGTGCAACAAATATGAAAAAATTGACCCCCCTAATTTGGTTCGCATATTTCTTTCAAATCTTTAATTGATGTCGTATTTGTAGATGCATTGTCAAAACCCGTTACAATTTTACCTAATAAACCAAATTCATCAAAAATTATTTTCACCAGTCTATAAATATTTTGTGCAGTATGTTGCTCATCAAAAACTCTAAATGCAATAAGTAGTTTTTGCATGTTCCATTATGCATCAATCCAATGAAAAGTCACACCCATGTATGAGTGTGTTTTCCAATAATCACTCCAAATATCAGAACAAATAGAAAGACGGCCTTTAATATCTTTAAATATTTCATTTAAAATATTTTACCATCTTATAATTTAAAATTTTGACGTTTTGTTGTATTTCTAGTCATTCTACATGCAGCAGGATTTAAAGCATTCTGAACGTAATTAGTAAAAATAATTTTTTCACCAAAACTTAAAGAAAGATGTGTCATACAAGTAAATTTTATAAATTCTTCTATATTTTTAGCATCAGAATATTTAAATAAATCTAAAGAACTCGTACCTCGACTATATGATGCATACCAGACCATTTGAGTTTGCGTTGTATAAGTCCAATTTCAACGACATGATGTCTATCCAAGTGTTTGTTCATATTGTCATAGCCACCAGTAAATTTATAAGAAACCCCACAATAGTTGCATTTTACTCTTGGACCTTCATTTTTCAGTATCGACTAAATGAAAAATGAATTTTGAAAATATCGGAGGAACGAGACTTAACTTGTCTTCTCCGTGTACCGATACTAGGGCCGTTTCTTGAGTTTGCACATTGGACATGGTGTTCTCAGATGAGCTTGTCATTTTTTGTTAAAGAAATATTAAAGAATGATAAAATTGAGAATGAGAAATTGTAGATGAGAAAATTGAAAATGAGAGAATTATAGAAATTGAGAGAATTGAGAATTGCTGTGTCGAAAAAATTGAAAAATGACCATTATTTATATATTTTTGGAATATTTTTGTGATACCAGACGGTTCCAGCGATTCCATTCGGTTAAGTTAAGGGTGAACCCTAACCGAACCGAAAAATTCCATCTGGTTCCACCAGTTCGATTTCGATTCCGAATCGGAACTGTGGCCGGGTCTTGTTACGGGGTTGCTGTTTCGATGGTGTAAAAACTATCCAAAACTGCCATTGAACTCATGAAACTGCTGTGAAAATCTTGCACTGCAGTTTCAGTTTTTTCGGCAACAATGTGGGCTGTTTCGAGACTGTTTTGGAGGTGCGAAATTGTCCAAAACTGCTACATTATTTTCAACACCGTAGGTACTGTTTCAGGATTGCAGTGGACTGTTTCGATAGTACAGAAACTATCCAAAATCACTATGGAATTACGTGACTGTAGGGGCTGTTCGGGACTACTATATTTTCATTGATTACCGAACTGCACAGTGTAGTTTACTAGTGTGCAGTTTGATGTTGTTGTTGTAGTTGAGATAATCAATCAGCTAAGTAACAGCAATGTTTAACTATTTTGATATCTTACAAAACTGTGATTGATGGTCTCTCAAAGTTGGGTGTCAGGCCTAATGTTATCACCTACAAGGTCAGTGTTGCAATTGATATTCTATTCAATAAAATAATAGTAGTAGATTCAACCAGTAAGAATTTTCATAGATGATTTGTCTAGTCATGCTTCATGAAGGTAATAATACCAACAAAAGTAGCTAAATGACATTTAATTCACAGGACACCCATCAACAACCATGCCTTTAGTTGTAGGGCAGGAAGCAAGATGACAATGTTCCCCAGCTGATCCCCACCAGTCTATGCTTATGTTCTCCATTGTAAGTGTGAAGTATAAAAGAACTCCCATGAAAGCCAATCCAGCATCTAAGGCTGCTGACAGAACATAATTGTATCTCTGCCACCAATTCTTTCGATACTTGAACACAAAGTAATTGAAAATCGTCCCAAACACAATCCAGCAATTGAAGTTCACTGTTGTAGCTGGTGGCATTACAGCTGTTGCTCCCAGAAGAACCGGAAGATTTATCAGGGTAATCCATTTGTGCTTGGGAAATGCTTTATGCAGCAGCCACACCAGGACAGGTCCTAATGCACCTATTAGGAAAAACCAGTTGAGAGCTGAGTAGTTTCCCATTGTTCCAAAGATACGTTTTGGTCCAACCAAACCCCAGATGACAGATGCATCATAGAATACACGATCACCAGGGCACGTCCAGGGACTATTCGGAGGGAGGAGTTGATCTTGACATATGTTCTCTATGGTCGTTAGCAGCCACCATGCCACCCCCATATTGACTGTTCCGGCAACTATGGTACCTATTAACTTTATGAACAAGGAAAAGAAAGGAGTTTGGACATTGCACATTTGAATTGAAAACATTCCCCTAATGAGAAACTAATTACCACATACCTGAACAACGAACATGGATCTTGTTGGAATCTTCATGTAATGGCCTAGCTTGAAATCACTGAGGAAGGAAACTGCCTGGCTCATGCTTATGTACCCATATGTCTTGAAGCAGACATTGGCTATTGGCCTACCTGGATATATAACACCCATGATGTACTCTGTTATAATGTTTAATCCTGGGGACTGGCAACAAAAATAACAAATAATCAATATAAAGCAAGTAAAGTATTAATCTAGATCACATTTATATTCGATTTTGAATACAAGTTTTACCACTGTCCACTATACAATACAAAAGGATAGCTTTTGATTAATTAAGTTGAACAGAGTTTTATGCAGAGGGGAAAAATAGAACAAGCTAGAGTTCAATGGCTTTTACCACATTGGTTGTGGCAGTTATGATGCTGATTGGAAGTGTGAAAATTAATGCAAGGGCTGCTGCAAAGATGAGTCCCCACCAGGGCATTTGGACCTCATCTTTCATGAAAATACATAGCACAAGAGAGAGTATCAGTGATCCAGCAAGCATCAAATGAAACCACCAATTTGGTATATCCTTATACTTCTTCATTAACTTAGTGTGGATATCTTGCTTTCCTCTTGTAGAGGCTCGGAGTTGATCATATATCTCCCTGTTAGAACAACCATACATGTGACCTTGCAAGTAATTTTCCAATGTAACATCTAATTAAAGTACTCAATTTCAATATTTCATATATTACTTACCTTCCATTAAACAATGCCACATGGGTGAGGGTGGATATAATGGCGGCGAAGCCAATGCCATATGAAATGGCAAAGAATGTGCTTATGTGTATGAGGCCCTGCTGCTCATATGTTGGTATGTCTAGTTCAAAATGGTCATTAACAATGGCTGATACGTTGTATACCTGTCCTTTTGAATTGAACAAGTGTGAAGAGAAGATTGGGTATGTTTTGGCATCATAGAAATTGTATCCCCAGTAAGAAATTGGCATCAAAATGTACATCATAATGATATAGCCAACAAAGACATTAACAATGGCAAAGAATGGAGTGATAAGAGGGCTGCCAAGATAAGAGGCAATGACTGACCAGTCAAGGGCAAAGGCACCAAGACCAAGTCCTTTCATGCCTGAGCCTAGCTGCTGGGCTGTTACTGAATTTGGAAATGCCCAGCAGACCCAAGAAATTGTAGACAAAGTGGGGAAAAGGTAACCTGGGAAAAGGTACCAGGAGAAGCTGCATATAAGGGCAATCAAGAAAAATTTCCCCCGAGACATGCGATTCTGGTCTTTCTCATGCAGAGCCCTGTTCAATTTGAATTGAATCAACATGGGTTATTTATTTTAAAGGAAATTAAAAAAAAAAAAAACTTAATTTTTAGATAATTCTTTTTGGATTAGAAAAAGTCTCCTGTAGAAAATGCATATGCAAACAACCCTAAGTGCACTTCTAATGTAACATTAAGCAGTTAATTACCTACTACATTATAGAGCTAAAGCGGTATCAATGCAGTCTCATAAGTCGATAATAAATTTTCTTAAGCTTACATGTGACTTCTAAAGTTTAAATGATCTGCTAAGATTTATGCATAAATTTATTGAGAAAATCACATCATAACCTATAACTTAAAAAGTAAATATTTCTTAACAGGCAGAGATTTTATTGTTATTAAAGTCAATATTTGAAAGTCATGCCTCACATGAATATCTCAATTAAAAAAAGAGGAATAAAGCTGCTTTCATTGAGACGAATAATAATTTACCTGAAAAGCGAAACCTGAACGAGACTGCTCGGCCACCACATCTCCGCCGGGTCTACTACGAACTTCCTCAGTATCCCTGCCCAACCGTATCCCAAAACCTACTCAAACACATTATCACGATTCACAACATTAATATGCCAAAAAGTAATCATTTTAATTTATTAATTAAGTAACAAAAAATTGAAAAAAAACAAAAAAGTTTACCTGAGTAGTAATGACAAGAATCCAACTAGCGAAGAAACTAATATTACGACGATAAAAGGCCTTTATAATATCCACAATACTTATAGCGTAGGCGGCCCCATTCCCGAACCCTGCCCCAGCATTAGCGAAAATCGAAATCAGCACGTGCTCTTTCATGTTAAACGGCCCCGGATTTAACGAAAACTTCTTCCTACCGAATCCTGGAATCCCGAACTTCTTTTCCGGAAGCACCTTCGCCATGAACCGTCCGATGGGGAGAGTCGCCACCTGTACGGAGATCATGGACACGAGTAGAGGCTCCGTACGGTAGGCGAAGAAAGTGTTGAGGAACGAAAGGACGACACACGAGAGTAAGCCTAGGAACCACATACGGAAAGTGTATACCGGCAGCGTCGGGTCGTCCTCGTTTGACACCGTTAAACGGACTTCTTCGATCGGAGATACGTCGTCGTTTTCGACGTCCATTGTTTGTTCGTTAATTGCTTTGCGTTTCGACGTCGGCGTTTCGATGTCGACAGACTCCAACTCCATTGTGACTGTGAGCGAGAGAGAGAGAGTGAGAGTTGATTAGCAGTGCCGTTTTGGGGTGAAATAAATGTAATGTGATGTATATGGTACGTGAAGAGCGAAATTAGGGTAATTTTGTTATGATATTCTGTTACGTCTAGAGCTAGACTTTTTATTTTATTTAACAAGAACGTAGCTACTGCTTTTGTGGATCTTTTATATGTTTGCTAAAGCCAAGCCTTTTTTTTTTTTTTTTTTTTTTTTTTGATTAATTGAAATTCTTATAATGTGAATTATGAAAAAGATGTTGCAACTAACATGACAACCTCCAATATATGGTGCTTGGGTTGGCAATAAGAAATGACCGGATTTGTTAATATCAATCTCGTCCTTTTATTTTTTCGAAATAAAAAGTTATATCATCTCATTTCGTTCTGTTTAAAATTTGGACCTTTTTTTAATCTCATCTCATTTTGAAAACATGATAAAAATATATATATATCAATTCTTATCCTGAACATGATGGAAAAAATTACCAAAACTATATGCTGCTAGGTTAAATGTAATATAATTAACAAAAAATGACAAGGTGTGAAGTGAATTTTCATAATATTTGTTGTGCGACTTGTATAGTGCACCAATCACAATGGTGAACATAGGCAGACAAAATTTTCAATTATATGTATGATTTACAAGCCTTTTTCAGTGAATTTCTTTGCTAGGCATTTAATGTTGTTTTGACCACGGATTTTAGTTCAAAGAAATACACTACAAGAAAATGGACATTTGGCCTCAAATCTTTTTTTCGACGCTAATAAGTAATTTTAGCGTCGATTCCATTATTCGAAGTAAAAGGGTAAACTTTTAGCATCGAATAAGAATTCGACGCAAAATATTAAACTTTTAATGTTGAATTATAAAATCGACGCAATAGGTTAAACTTTTAGCGTTGATATTATTTCGACGCTAAAGATTGCCGACATCGTCACTGACAACACATTTACCTTTAGCGTCGAATTTTTTATTCGACGCTAAAAGTTGTAAATTTAGCGTCAAAAAACTTATCGACGCTAAAGGTTTCTGACAACCCCATCGACAATCCCGTTACTTTTAGCTTCAAATTTGAATTTCAACGCTAAAGGTATAACTTTTAGCGTCGCAAATCTTGTCGACCCTAAAGGTTTCTGGCAACTCCACCGACAATCCCGTTACCTTTAGTGTTGAAAATAAATTCGACGCTAAAAGCTTAACATTTAGCATCAAATAAGGTAAATTCGACGCTAAAACGTTATTAAAATCCAGAATCAACGACTCTTCTTCCCCCCTCTTCTCTTTCTCCCATTTGCAAGTTTACCTCTGTTATTTCTCTCCTTTGCAAGTTTACTCACAACTTTCCTACAAATTTTCAATAAAACTCCAATTGTTTATAAGGTAATTTTTATTCCATCTCTCTTTAATTTTCCTTATATTTGAATCACTCTCACTTAATTAATTTAAGTTTAATCTTTCTCAAAAATTAGTTTTAATTTTTTATAATTATCTTTATTATATACATTGTGTTAGTTAGTTAATTTGTTGTTAGATGATTATGATGCATATATGTAGATTAGTTTTTTTTGTAATTAGTTAATTAATTAACAAAATATGTGTACGCTTAAATAAATAATTAATGAATTGGTGATGTTGATGAGTTTAATATAATGTCTAATAATTATATTTTCATATGTAGATATTTGGCTGAAGTGGATAGAAATTGGATGAACTCGGTGGATAGATTGAATGTTGAATACCGTAATAGAGTTTATGAGTTCATGAAATCGGCAAAGCAACACATTAATGCAGAATGTCGTGTTCGGTATCCATGTACAAATTATTTGAATAGGAAAAAAACGATTAGATGAAGTTGAGAATCATTTATACATACCGAAAATATCATCAACTTACCATATATGGATTTATCATGGTGAGCAGTATAATTCTCAATCAAAGTTTATTGATTCCGTTGAAGGGAGTAGTAGTTACAATCAACCTGTAAACGATGAGATAATCGATGCTTTGCGCGACTTACAAGGTCCACAAGTTGGTCATAGTGTTGGCGGTGACATACTAGTGTTAGGTGGAAATGATCAAAATTTATTTAGTCAACTACTTGAGGAGGCACAAAAAATACCATTTGAAGGTGTTGGGATGTCGATCTTGAATTTCATTGTGAAATTATTGCACATTAAAGTGATGAACAAAATGACCAACAAAAGTATTGATATGATGCTAGACTTACTTGGCCAAATATTACCGGTTGGCAGCGAATTACCTAAATCGTATTACGAAGCAAAGAAAATATTACGTGATCTGGGAATGGGGTATGAATCCATTTATGCTTGTAAGTATGATTGTGCATTATTTCGTACTGAGTATGAATCACTTGAATATTATCTAATCTGTGATGAAAGTCGATACAAAGTCTGTGGTCTTGGGAATAAAATGCCTCAGAAGATATTACGATATTTCACATTAACTCCTAGGCTACAAGGTTGTTCATGTCACGACACACAACGACTGACATGAGGTGGCATCACGAAAAAGAGGATTTATATGGAGGGCATACTCAGACATCCTGCGGATGGAATCGAGTGGAAGGAATTTGATGATATGTACCCCCGTTTTAGCTAGGAGCCCTGTAATTTCAGGTTAGGCCTCGCCTCCGATGGTTTTAACCCGTTTGGGAATATGTACAACTCTTACAGCATGTGACTCGTAATCGTTATTCCATATAACTTACCTCCATGGAAATATATGAATGATCTGTTAATATTTATGTCATTGCTTATCCCTGGTCCATGTTCCCTTGGTAAAGATATGAATATTTACTTGAGACCATTAATCGAAGAGTTACAAACATTATGGAATATCGGTGTGCATACCTATGATGTAATTTCCCAGCAGTATTTTCATATGCATGTCTCATTATTATGGACCATTAATGATTTTTCAGCTTATGGTTCATTATGTGGATGGAGCACTAAGGGATACACGACATGTCTAGTTTGTGCGGGTGAAATATCTTCATAGCGATTACGGAATAAAATAGGATACACAGGGCCCATGCAATTTTTTGAGTTGAGTCATCCTGGCGGAGAAGTAAATTATTCAACGGTCAACCAGAACCTCGGAGTATGCCCAATCCATTGTCTGGATTTGTCATACTTTGCCAACATCAACATCTCAGAGACAGCACACCAGTGACACATCCTAATAATAGCGATAAAAATCAAGAATGTCAACTTGAAGAGTTGAATTGGATGGGAATGAGTATTTTCGTATTTTCTTTTGAGTTAGAATATTGAGGGAGTCCGACATAATTTGGATGTAATTCATATAGAAAAAAAATATAATGTTCAACATTTCGGGTAAGACGAAAGACACTGAAGATGCTAGATTGGACCTACAAGATCTTAGAATTCACAGTGAATTGCATTTATAGGCCACTCCTCAAGGTCTTATTAAGCCACCTGCTAGTTACGTGCTAACTCAATCAAAGAGAAAATCATTTTGTGATTGGGCTAAAAATGGTGAAATTTTCTGATGATTATGTATCGAATATTGGACGTTGGGTCAGGGATGATATAATAACTGGGTTAAAGAGTCACGATTGTCATCTGTTTCTTGATATTCTCCTTCATGTTGGAATTCAACCTTATATGCCGTCAAATATATGTGACGTCGTACTTGATCTATGTGGCTTCTTTAAATAATTATGTCAAATGACATTAACCACATATGTTATTGACGAACTTGAGTGAGGAATCATGATCATCCTATGCATTCTGTAGTGAATATTTCCACCCATTTTTTTATGTGATGGTACATCTGGCTGTGTATTTGCCATCCGAAGCTTGGAGGGGAGGTCCTGTCCATTACAGATGGATATATCCCATTAAGAGGTAATATTAAATTTGAAAGATTAATTTTTTTTTTTAAGTTTGATTTTGCGTTAAAATTATTAATCATGAAAATTATATGTAATAACTGCAGGGCTTTGAGACATTACAAATAATATGTGAGAAACAAAGCGCGACCTGAAGGGTCAATAACAGAGGTGGTCCTAATCAGTAAGGCAATAACATTTTATTCGATGTACATGTAGAATATTGAAACTCCTTTTAACCGTCGGATAAGAAACTACGATGGAGATGAAAGTAATCATCAAGATATCACAATGTTCCGTCAAGATTGTAGACCGTTTGGATCATTAGGTGTCAAATTTCTAACACTAGAGGAAGCTCAACGTGCGCATTGGTTTATATTGAGTAATTGTGATGAAGTGAAACCGTACTTAACGTAAGTCTTATTGGTGCAAAAGTATATTGCGACGGAAATATTACATCCGTCGTTAAAATTAGAGACGAAATTTTATGCCGTACGGAAACTTCCGTTTCAATATAGCGACAGAATAATTTCCGTCTCTAATTAGGTCGCTAATTAGCAACGGACGTAGAGACAGAGTTTTCCGTTTCTATTTAGAAATGGAAAGTCCGTCTCTAATTGGAGACGGAATAGCGACGGATATTATTTAGAAATGGAAATTTTCCGTTTATAATTTCCTAGGAAATTTCTTTTTTTTTTAATAAAATTGTTATTTTTTAAGAAATTAATTTTATTTTAAATAATATTATTAATATTAGTAAAATTATAAAATAAACACAACAAATAGTAAATAAAAATTTTATTATATAAATGTTATAATGTTTTAAAAAGTACAACATAAAAAAAAATACACATAAGTTAATCTTCCTTATCTGTCTGCTCACAATTAGTCGGAGGATAAGGTGGACCTGAAGAGGAAGGTTGTGAACTCAAGTCTCTCATCATCCAAAAATACCGCTTCATATCTGCCATCTTCTGCTTGAGATCAAACACCTCTTCATTTCTCTCCCGCTGCTCTTCCTATAGTCGGTGTATCTCTTCATTTATCACGACCCAATTGCAGTCAAGATAGTCTTTGGGTTATGGGTCAAGTTATGGGTCCTCACAACCTCATTTGCATTTGTATTTGTACTTGTATTGCATATGTAACGGATTATGTAACAGCATAGTATTATTTTGAGTTCTGGCCGGAGGCCAAGTGATTTGCATTTCGTTTATTGAGTTTTGGCCGGAGGCCAAGATGATGGTTGCGTATATTTTGAGTTTGCATAATCAGGTTGTCTAAGGCTGCTGGCTATAAGCCAGGTTGTATGATGTTCTGCATATATCATGCCGAAATTTCGTCAGAATCAGAGGCTTATGGAGGCAGGATTAGCCTATCTCCTTCCGGTAAAATCCTGACTTAGGCGGGATGTTACAAAACAGTAGTAGGTGCTACCACTGCTGTTGCGAAATAGCAGCAGGTGCTAGCAAAGTGATTTTGATGTTGCCTACATGATTTTTGAAGAATATTTGAATATGTGCCATGTTTTCTTATTGTAGAGAGGATTCATCAAGGTTCCATCGATATTTATTATATTCGAATGGATTAGCTAGTAATGCCCTTATTCAGAAATTTCTCTCATTCATTTATTGATTTTAGAAATTTATCTCATTCATTTATTGATGTCTAAAATATGTTGGCAAAACGATTTTGATATAGCTAGTGTTTTACGTATTGATTATGGAATGTAATTATTGTTGAGTTTTTGATGTAGCTAGTGTTTTAGCAAAGTGATTTTGATGTTGCCTACATGATTTTTGAATAAGATTTGAATCAGACTTGCTGCTGCTACTGTTAACAGCAGCAAGCCTGCTGTTGCAACAGCAGTTTGTTTTGCGGTAAAAGTTTACATAGGCTTATTTTCATAATTGTGGTGAAATATTTTGTTTCATATTTTGTAGATGACACCAGGTTATTGCAAACGCGCTACTTCGAGTCCATCTACATCTGCAAGAATAGAGGCCGATGCTGGGGTATCTTCTAGCACATGTGACTCGAGTACAACGAATGGTCTAGGACGCACCTGTGGCCTGGGGTTGGTTAAACACGTTAAGACCCACGGTCACATCCGGATGGAGATATTAGATGTTGGAGAAAGACAGATCGGCTAACATTCTTCATCATTTACCAATGCCATAGGTGCTGCTGCTCGATTTGAAGCTTCCCAAAACTACGTTCTTGGAGAAAGACCATGTGGGAGACGAAAATCAACCAACTCTTCCCGATGATACTTGTGAGTAAACTTACAGTGTTAAGTTTTCATTATTTTTCGTTATCTTTAAATTAATATTTTATATTTTATTTTTACTTGGTTGATATTCCTGCAGGAATGGTTTGACGTGGACCTAAAAAAATCAAATGTCCAGAAGTATCTCGACCACCACATAGGGAAGAGTTATAAGGATTTTAGGACAAAAGTCCTGAAACCAATATTCGACGAACATGGGCTTTGGATGCTCCATAGCACAAGCCTGATTATATAGATGAGCAAGACTTGACATTCTTGTATGAGTTTTGGTCTAGCGAGAAACACGAGGTAAATTTTAAAATAATACAAAATTGATCATTCTCCCCGTTTTTGTTACTTATAATGTTGTTAAATGCACAATAAATATCACGCAAATGCGGAGAATCAAAGTCACCTGCGTTTCAACCATCGTGGAGGCTCCAAGCCATTTTTCCAACACCGTACCGAACATTCTGAGGTAAATATATCCTAAACTATTTTTTTAACATTTCATTAATTTTACTAATGTCTAATAATCAGTTTATGCTTTTTAGCATAGTAGCACAGATGAGGTGCAGTCATTTCCAGAGTTTTTTTTGAGTGACGCACTATAATGAGAAGAAGAAATTGATCAATGAAGAAGCTCAACGCTGCTACGTAAGTGTAAGTATTTAAAATAAATTAATTATATTTTTAAATTTAATTTTTTCTTTTCAAGTTCGAACATTAACTTAAATTTTTTAAACATAACGAAATGGTGGAGGTCCAGCGATAAACTCATGAGACAGGGTCCAACCCTCTACCAAATGAGGAGTTGTCGCAATTGGTTTTCAAGAATTAGACAGCGTACAACGTCGGACTTGGCACTCATAAGAAACCGACGTCATCTGGATGCACTATTGTTTCTTCTCTTAAAAACCCATATCTTCGAGAACAGCTAGCCAGTACCCATAACATGTTGAAAAATACCGAAGAAAAGCTGGACAATACCAAAGTAGATCTGAAGAAGACTCATGAGAAGCTACTACAGGTCGAAGAGGACCACCAAATTAAGATGCAAGAGTTGGACTAGTAGATGAGGTCTTTCAGGGAGATACTAGAGGCCTCACTCGGCCAGAAGACATCGCGCTCGATCGCCCATCCATCATAGCAGCAATAATTTTTATTTTCATTTTTATAAACATTCACATCAACGACTCTTAATATAACTATGTATTTATTTTATTTAATAAATTTTAATTATAATTAAAATAATTATTAGAATAAAAATAATTGTACTATTATTCGGTAAATTTATTTTTTTTATAATAATATTTTTCAAAATATTAAATTGAATGTTTCGGAGCAAAAGTACCTTAAATAATAAATTTGTTATACCCTTTAGGGTCGAATTATTCGACGCTTAAAGTAATAAATAATTTTTTTATTTTAATATTTTATATCTTTTAGCGTCGAACATATTTGTCACCAAAAAAAGTCATTTAGTGTCGAAAATTTTCGTCGACAAATAGTTATTTTAGCGTCGAAAAATAGCAATTTTCATCGAATGGTTTTGGACGCAAAATGTTATACTTTAGTGTTGAAAGTTTACATTTCGACGCTAATTGTCTTTCTCGTCCACCTTTTGACGTCAAAATTTAGCGTCAAAATTATTCGACGCGAATGACCTTTAGCGTCAAAGTAGAGAATTTTAGCATCGATATATTTCGACGCTAAAGACCTTATTTTTATAGTAATAATAGGGTATTTCTCTGAACAATTAGTTATCGAACATGTAAATTTATTTTTATAGTGGGGGAATACAAACTAGTAAAATAATCAAAAACATAGTTTAAAACACACATCAGAGTTTTATATGGTTCGACCCAATGGGAGAAACTAAGGAAGTTTTATTACTCAAAGAGAAAAAAAAAGGGATCTGTAATAACTCACAAAGTCTATATGAAAATCTTTTAGAATACAAGCACACTCAACTCTCCGATTTTCTCATTTGTAGTTCAAATATCTTTACAATGCCTAAATGTATACTTTATAGGTGTTGATATGGCCCGAATCCTTTATGATTTTGTCTTTCATTGTCTGAGTCATGTTAGGATTCTCTTTCATTTTTTAAGTTGTGTTAGGATTCCTTTTCCTTATTTGAGTTGTGTTAGGATTCTCTTTCCTTGTTGAACTTCATTATTCTTCAATATATGCCGCTGGTTTTCTATTTAATACTGAACAATAATCATTTATATATCTTGAGGTGGTAAAGAGATTTCTTATTTCACTGTCAAGTTTGTCGAGTCTTGCTTCCTTTCAAAATAAGATATATACTACTTATTTTAACTATCGGGTTGATTTTTACTATATTTGATGGGCCTGACCTGATATGGGCCTTTGGACTTTTCAGTTGGCCATAAATAACCTCCAATATTTTTCCCATAGTTCTCTATATTGACAATTTTATAAATCGATATCGGGAACTAAAAGTGTGTATTCGTTGGATGGAATTGAATGATGATAATGTAGGGGTTTTATTACGGAAATCCGGTAACGCAGCGGAATAGTGGAAAATCAAAATTTTATAATTTCAAAAATTTTTCTCGGGTTAATTAAATAAACTTAATTATTCAATTATCAAATTATGAAATAAAACACTATAAATCAAATTTATGTGAATTTACCGAATTGCCTTTAAACATAATATTTTGTTTATTTTTAATCCGAAATTGTTCAAAACAATTTTGAATGATTCTAAATCATTTCTAATATGAATTTAACATGTCCAAAATGTCAAAATACAATTAGCAACAAAAACCCTCAAAAATATGCACCAAGGCCGTGAGCCTTAATGCCTTATAGAAGTGGATTAATGTGTATTTTGCACTTTCAATGTTCAAAACACATCAAGACAAAATCCATTCAACCCAATATTTTACATGCATCATATACACATCCAAATACACCATATAAATGAAAAGCCCTAAATTTGAAAGTGGTCTTAAACCCTAATTTTTCAATTTCTTCAAATTGGACAAATTAGACCAAATTGTTAAATCCAATACTTCAATTATGTTTCTTCCATTACAATCAAGCCTCACCACAATTAAATAACTATAGAACAAATCTAGGTCATTTAAGAGTGGGTGAACAACTCTAGATTAGCAACAAGGTTCTAAAACCATGAAAAGAATGCTTACTAGTTCATTAGTAACATTCTATCAACTTTATACATGCTCAACCCCTTTATCAAACTTTCATCCACCAAAAGTACAAAGAATAAATAATAGAAAATTTTAAGAATACCACAAGATGTAGCCAAGAACAAGAGGAACATTTTTCTCTCTAATGGCAAGTTGGAAATACTTACTTAAATCCAAGCTTTCTTTGATTTTTCCTTTTCTTTCTCTCAAGCTTCTTTGCTTTCCTTTAATGGAGTTTTTGATAAAGTGTTTTAGGTTATCAAACCCTAAATGAAAAAAAAAACAATTTATACTCCATTTCCTAGTCTTGGCCGAAAATTGTGTATAACAAAAATATCATGATATTTGTTTTTTGTTTCATTTAATTACAACTTGTCCACTTGGTTAAAATGATCATTACACTTTAATGAATAATTCAAACAAGTCAACAATTGCAACTAAGTCATTAAATAAAATATCATAACTTAAAATATTCATACTTTAATTTATTTAATCATTTAACAATTAAATAATTAATTAATAAATTAAATACAAATATATTAAATATATGTATTATATTTACATTAAATATTAAATACATATATATTTATGATATTAGTCAAATATCTCAATTTGACAATTAATTAATGTGTATTTGAATTAATCTAACATTAAATGCAAATACACAAAAATTAAGGAAATGACTATCGAGTCCCTACACATGTATTTTCCGTTTAACCTTTAAACGACTTTATAAATAATCAATATTATTTATAAATGTTGCTCTAGTACTCTACGAGTATATTTCATTAGTGAGACTCTCTAGATTTAGGCATATCCATCACGAAATCCAATTTCGTGTCCATAATTTATCCACCCGTAAATTATGACGATCACAGATAATCTCGCTGAATCATACAGGTCGAGGTCATGGAAAATGTATAATTCCTCCATCACATGTATCCGGATAATCCCAGAGATATAGATGTAAACGTCAAATCTCTATAGGGATTATCCAGTCGACTATTCTATTAGAAATCTCAAAAAGAACATTTAGAACTAACTTTTAATTTGTACCACGGGCCCATGGTTTTTATCTGATTGCTAATCATATGGACTACGTATGCTCTGATACAAAGAACTGACGGATCCTATCTCGATACACACAGGACACCCTGAGGATCTATCCACACCCAACGAACAGGCGGAGGTCTGATCTAAATAGATCGGTGACGTGACTGCCATCTAAGTATGGAAGATGTCTCATGCACCCACAGTGGTATCTCAAGTCGAAGATTCACAAGTGCTACTCAACCCGATAAGATTCTTATTGACGTTGGTGTACCATCCATTAAGAATTTTCGGTGAGTCATTCAGTGTTTATCCGCTATAAACACCTACACGTCTATACTAGTCTCCAAGACTTATGGTTCATTGAGAAACCGTTGGAATCATATATTCCAGTATACGACATGTACCGGTCTCAACGGGTTTACTTTATTGACCAAGTAGTGTAAACCTTGACCATGAACTGTCTGAGAATGACAACGTCACGATACAACTCAATGTCAGTTGCGACGCTTTTGCAACAGCATCATGACTAGTCATTCTAAGGTCATTACATCTTTACCATATTAAAGATACATTATATTATGGAAATAGCATATATTATTCATAATAATAACTTTTTACAGAAGTATTCATAAAGAAATACAATCGGGAATTGGTGTTCTGAGCACCAACCCCAACAAAAACTCCCACTTGCTCTAGTGCCAATAATGATTGTATCTAATACCCATTGACTCCATGTGTTTATCAAACAACTTCGGAGGTTTGGCCTTCATCAGCGGGTCTGCTACATTATCTTCACTCGGAACATTACACACGACAATATCCCCTTGCAACACAATCTTCTCGAATGATGTGGTATTTTTGTTCCACATGCTTCGACTTCTGATGCGCCATCGGTTCCTTTGCATGCATAATAGCTCCAGTATTATCACAGTATAACGAAATCGCATTCTCGATACTTGGGACAACTCCCAATTCTGTGATAAAATTCTCTATCCACACAGCCTCTTTTGCAGCTTCAGAAGCTGCAATATATTCCGCCTCAGTGGTGGAATCTACTGTTGATCCCTGTTTGGAACTCTTCCAACAAACTGCACCTCCGGTAAGGGTAAATACGAATCCAGATGTAGAATTTCTATCATCGGGATCCGATTGGAAATCGAAGTCTGTATACCCGTTAACTTGCAGTTCGTTTCCTCCATAAATTATTAACTTATCCTTAGTACCTGTAGGCACTGTATTTTTACATGTAAGTCCCGATGATGAGCCTCGAATGGAGGCACTACCTTTTAAGTTGCGGAAGTCGCGGGAAAAGGATGTCGGAAGGGAAGGGTCAGAAATTGATACCTCGTTGGATTTGGTTCACTCGTTTAGCTTCGGGTTTGCTCGTTCGATCTCTGTTTTAAATTTATTCCCGGCCAAAATCTTAAACAAATTCTCGGCCTCGCCTCTCTCTCACTAAACCACCCCTCACGCCATACACCCCATTCATAAAATAAAACAACAAAGCCAAACCCTCATCCCCACGTGAATAACAAGAAATAAACCACTACACCAATACAAAGCCACCAATCATCATTAAACAATCCCAAACACTAACCAACAAAAACAATTCCCCCACATTCACACAAATACTAAAACAAACATAAACAAAACAAAACTAAAACACACAAACACTAAACAACAAAACACAAACACCAAATAAAACCCATCTCCTCATGCACCCAGCATGCTTCACGCCTAATCACAAACACAAAGCTAACAAAAACCCATGCAACCACCCTCCATAACCTCACAATAACCCTCTGACTTGCATCCAATTGCCAAACATTATTCCCCCTCACCCATACGCAATCAACTGCCCATACAGCACTCATACACTGCCCATAACGCACTCCCGAGAGATGACTAAAGAGGTTAGACTTGAGGGCACCCTTTTATTTATTATCCTTTATTTTTAGTTATTTTATTACTTTATTTCGCATGAGTATTGTGAATTGGTGCATGATGTGATTTCGGGTGAACGAAATATGCGTTTTCTCTTGCGGTATATCAGATGGAAACCCAGACGTAAATTCCGTAGCCGAATCCGAATGGACGGTATTGCGATTTGCACTCGGGATACAATGCCACGTACCACTTGAGAGACACACCTATTTCGTTTCGTCCAATCTTGTGTTTGAGCATGATTAGTCGTTAGCATGTTATTTATTTAAGTCATTAGTATGTTATCTATTTCTAAGCATGATTTAGTTGTTAGTATATTGTTTCTTTATGCATGATTTAGTTGCTTTCTTTCGCATTAGGAATTTAATTTATGTTTACGTTTAGGTTGTTATTTATTTTTCGTGTTTGATAATTCAACATCCTTATGAGATTATTGTGTGATATTGTATGTTTTCCGTTGTGATGTCTTACTTTTAAAGCATGCAAACTTAGACATAAGATTTATCTTTATAAATGCGAACTAGATTTAGGTTACTCTTGAGCATATGTGTTGCGTAGACTTAGTTAAATTATTGAACAAATCCGTTCATTACAAGTGGCATAAGTAAGGGACCACACACCCATACAAAGCCACCAATCATCATTAAACAATCCCAAACACTAACCAACAAAAACAATTCCCTCACATTCACACAAATACTAAAACAAACATAAACAAAACAAAACTAAAACACACAAACACTAAACAACAAAACACAAACACCAAATAAAACCCATCTCCTCATTCACCCTCCATGCTTCACGCCTAATCACAAACACAAAGCTAACAAAAACCCATGCAACCACCCTCCATAACCTCACAATAACCCTCTGACTTGCATCCAATTGCCAACCATTATTCCCCCTCACCCATACGCAATCAACTGCCCATACAACACTCATACACTGCCCATAACGATGCCCATATGACACCCATGTGCACGCCCTTATAAAAACATGCATGTAGCACTCTCGCAGGGGGTCTCTTCTTCTGGAATCCTCAGACGTGATATACTCGGTCTCTCTCTTCCCCCAGACACTCACGGCAGAAACCAACAAAAACCCTTCACGCCCATCATCAACTCCATCACGTCCCTAGTCATCCATGCACAGCAAATGAACCCTACACTCTCGGCATAACGTGAGCAACCCCTCATCACGCATGACCCAGCAACCCTCACCGACTCTCAGAACCAAAGACCCTCACTTCTCACTCCATGCAACCTCACGTAGCAGCCCTAGCTTCTGAGTTCAAAACCCTTCACGCAAGTTAACCTCTCACCTCCATTATCCCTTCTCCTCACTCACGCAGAATAGAAACCCTAATCATCACTCTCTCATTCTCCTGAACAACTACTCTCGGCAACAAACCCTTCCACCAAGCCCCCATTAACCGATCAAAGAAAGCAAGCCACCAGCACGCCATTAGCCTTTAACCAGCCCCAACCGAGAGCCATGTACGAATCAAACTGAACACAGCCACGTTAACTACCCTTAACTCCCCTTCATGCACACCGTAACCCTTGTTCCATGCACCAACAGTCCGCCTTCAACGCCACAAGCCTTCCACACATGTAACAGACCACTCATGCACATAAACTAACCGAGCACTCTACTGCCTTAAACCCTCACTAGCCGAGCACTCTACAGCCCTCTAATACCCTCTTCATTCCCGCCATCCACTAAAACACAAGCCACATGAACCGACCCCTCCACTGTCATAGATTAAACTCTAAACCGACAACAGAACAGTAATCAAACTGCCCCCAAAAAACCTTTCGGCGTGAGCCAAAATAACCCAAAAAAAAACCCTAAAACAGTCCCCTAGAGCACCAAGATATACTCCAAAAGTAGCCACGAAACAGATTCGGAAAACAGAGAAAACAGCGAGCGGAAACCGCAAGTGAAAACGGATGAAACAGTAGAAACAATGGACCAGTGAAAACATTGGAAACGATAACCCTTCCGGCACCGTGAAACGCACTCCCGAGAGACGACTAAAGAGGTTAGACCTGAGGGAACCATTTTATTTATTATCCTTTATTTTAAGTTATTTTATTACTTTATTTTGCATGAGTATTGTGAATTGGTGCATGATGTGATTTCCGGGTGAACGGAATATGTGTTTTATCTTGCAGTATATCGGATGGAAACCCGGACGTAAATTCCGTAGCCGAATCCGAATGGACGGTATTGCGGTTTGCACTTGGGATACAATGCCACGTACCACTTGAGAGACACACCTATTTCGTTTCGTCCAATCTTGTGTTTGAGCATGATTAGTCGTTAGCATGTTATTTATTTAAGTCGTTAGTATGTTATATATTTCTAAGCATGATTTAGTTGTTAGTATATTGTTTCTTTATGCATGATTTAGTTACTTTCTTTCGCATTAGGAATTTAATTTATGTTTACGTTTAGGTTGTTATTTATTTTTCGTGTTTGATAATTCAACATGCTTATGAGATTATTGTGTGATATCGTATGTTTGCCGTTGTGATGTCTTACTTTTAAAGCATGCAAACTTAGACATAAGATTTATCTTTATAAATGCGAACTAGATTTAGGTTACTCTTGAGCATATGTGTTGCGTAGACTTAGTTAAATTATTGCACAAATCCGTTCATTACAAGTTGCATAAGTAAGGGACCATTCCGAACCCAACGGTTTGAGGTCTTCTCTTGCAAGGGGTGAGTGCAGCCTTAAATCATTTTCCCGGTTCACACCGGGTGGCGACTTCATTTTATTCTCCGGTTTAGTCCCCTGCGGGCTACTCCGTACTCCCAACCGGGCCGCGAGCCCGGAACAACGTCGTCCATTTATGTGTCCTACAGTACCATTAAGATACTTTAGGATATGTTTAATCGCCATCCCATGGTCACTGGATTGGACTGATATCGACTAGTTACGCTAACAGCGAAATTGATATCAGGCCTTGTACATAACATGGCATACATTATGCTTCCCAAACACGAAGCATAAGGTTGGTTAGACATTCTAACCTTCTCATCTTCTATTTGTGGACTAATTTTCTTCGAAAGATGAATCTCATGTCTGAACGATATGTTTGATGTCTTACAGTTACCAAAATTATACTGTTCCAAGATCTTATCTATGTACGTTGATTGGGATAACCCAATCAGCTTCCTTTGTCTATCTCTATAAATTTTTATCCCTAAAACATAGGAAGCTTCTCCCATGTCCTTCATGGAGAAATTCTTACAGAGGTACGCTTTGGCGCTTTATAACATACCTAAATCATTCTCGATGATTAGGATGTCATCAATATATAGGACTAAAAATACGACCATGCTCCCACTAGCCTTCTGATACACATAAGATTCTTCCGAATTCTTGAGAAAACCAGACAATCTAATAATCTCGTCGAATCGAAGATTCCAACTTCGTGAAGCTTGTTTAAGTCCATAAATGGACTTCTTAAGCTTACATATCATACCCGAGTTTTCGGTGGACGCAAAACCTTCTGGCTGTTCCATATAGATTTCTTCATCAAGAAATCCATTTAGAAAAGCCGTTTTGACATCCATTTGCCAAATCTCGTAGTCATGATACACAGCTATAAAAAGCAAAATCCGAATAGACTTAAGCATTGCTACTAGTGAAAAAGTTTCATCGTAGTCGACGCTAAGTCGCTGCATCTAACCTTTTGCTACCAGTTGGGCCTTGTAAGTTTCAACCTTACCGTCAGGCCCGTGCTTCCTTTTGTAAACCCATTTACAACCGATAGGAATAATTCCTTCGGGAAGCGAAACCAAATCCCAAACTTGATTCTCATGCATTGAGTCTAACTCAGATTTCATGGCATTTTACCATTTCACGGAGTCGAAGTCAAACATCGATTCTCTATAGGTGAAAGGATCAGTCTCTTCAACTAAGAGAACATCCAGACTCTTTTCTTGTATCAAATACAAGCGTTCAGGAGGTCTAGATACCCTTTCTGACCTACGGAGTGTGTGTGTTGAAGGTCCTTCATATACTTGAACTTCAGGTTCCTCCGTTGGTTCGTTACTTTCAGGTTGGACTTCATCAAGTTCAACCTGTCTATGATTACCACCTTTCGATGCTCGGTATCATAAAACAGATATCCCCTCGTATTCGATGGATATCCGACAAACCTAAATTTTTGCCCTCGAGGCGAAAGCTTATCTTCCTGAGTCACCTTGACATAGGTAGGACAACCCCAAACCTTAATGTAACTAAGATTTGGCCTCCTACCGAACCATATCTCATACGGAGTCGTAGGAACAGATTTTGAAGGAATCTTATTCAAAAGATGTGCAGCTGTTAAAAGAGAGTAGCCCCATAAATAATAGGGCAAATCTGTGAAACACAACATCGATCGGACCATATCCAATAAAGTCCGATTTCTCCTCTCAGACACTCCATTGTGTTGTGGAGCACCTGAAGGAGTATATTGAGCGAGAATCCCATTCTCCTTCATATAATCAATGAACTCACCACTCATATATTCTCCACCTCGATCAGATCGAAGACATTTAATATATTTACCAGTTTATTTTTCTACTTCATTTCGAAATTCTTTGAACTTTTCAAAGGTTTCCGATTTATTTCACATCAAATAGACATAATCGTACCGTGACAGATCATCGGTAAAGGTAACGAAGTACGAATAACCATTGTGAGAAGTCTGACTTAGTAGACCACATACATCAGAATGTACGGGTTCTAGTAAGTTAGTGGCGCGATGTCCAATACCAAAAAATGGGGCTTTGGTCATCTTACCCTGAATACACGATTCACAAGTTGGATATGATTCAATGGTGAGATCTGGTATCAAACCATTCCTAACCAATTGGGTAAGGCGTTTAACGCCTATATGACCTAGTCGCATATACCAAAGTTCAGTATTATTAATTACAGGTAAACTACGTTTATTAACTCCAATATTTAAAATTTCTTTTGAAGTTTGCAGTGTATAATGACCATGCTGGTTTGGACAACAAAAGATCTAAATATTACTTTTATCATATAAATACAAAGAACAGTTCTTAATATTAATACGAAAGCCTTTTGTATCCAATACAAAAAGTGATATAATATTAGCTACACATCCTGGTACAAAATGACAGTCATTTAACAAAAGTGTCGCATTCGGCAATGAGATCTCGCATACTCCCACTGCAACTGCATCCAGAGAGTCTCCACTCCCGAATCGCAACTGTATCTCTCCAGGCTTCAGTCTTCTACTTTCTTTCAGCACCTGAAACGAATTACAAATGTGAATGAGACAAGCAGAATCTAAAATCCAGTTTGATGTAACGGCTTCACAAGCCAAAGATAAATCAATAACTGGAAAAATAAATGCACCTGATGTAGATGCTCTCTCCCTATTTAGCTGGGCAATGTAGTTAGGACAATTCCTTTTCCAGTGCCCGACCTTGCTGCAGTGATGGCACTTGTCTTTAGAAGCCCTCTTGGGCTTTGCTATCTTTGCCTGTGGTTGAGGACCGAGACCCTTCTTCTTCTTCCCTTTCTTCTTCTTTCCCTTTGACCAAGTCTGGGAAGAAGCAGATAGAGAAGTAGGTCTCAGAGGGTGAGTCGGTACTCCCTTCTTGAGGTCCTCTTCCGCCGTGAGCAACATCCTATGCAGCTCTTGGTAGGTGCAGATAATCCCGTTCATGTTGAAGTACATCACAAACTGGCGATAAGAAGCTGAGAGCGAACCAAGAATGACACTCCTACCGAGAATGTCATTCAGAATGAGATTATGTTGCCTCAATTGATCGATCAAATCGATCATCTGAAGAACATGTGGGCTAACAGCTTGCCCCTCATCCAATCGCGCATGGAACAGTTCCATTGCGACCTTATGAACAACAACTTATTCTTGGTTCTCAAACGATTTTCTTAATCGTGTCATCATAGTATAAGCATCTGGCATGCCATAATACTGTTTCTTGAGTCCCGGTGAAAGCGAACTTAAGATGTATGATTTAACTTTTAAATCATCATCCTTCCAAGCTTGGAAGACTTCGCGTTCTTCCGGTGTAGCATCCTCTGCCACGGCAAGGGGCAGTGGACCCTCAAGAACATATCTCAACTTCTCGGAGTCGAGGACAATCCTCAAATCTAATTTGTTGGACAGTTATGACCCATAGCGTCACTGTTTTGTAAAAGACGTTGTGTTTTTGTACAAAATTAACTATGTAGTAATGAAATTGCCTTTTAACGTTTTGTAATTTATTTACTTTCATATTTAAATGGTAAAAGTCCATATGATTAGTTCCGGATTGAGATGATATGAGACAGTATCAATCCATAAAGGTTTAATCGTTAAATATCCCTAGTCGTAGTATTATCGAGATTGGACATCGATAATGCGGAATAGACTAGTATTGCACTTGTGCACTTTATGAGGGCATAATAACATAGTTATCATATATTTAAGTATAGGATACTTATGCAAGTGCGATAGGAGGTTGTGTTTTATCGATGGTACGGAAAACAGCTTCACTCTGGATAGACCCCGCGGAATCCCATTGGTAGTATGTATATGTGTCTATGGGAGTCCGCTTCAGGGTAGGTGTATTTGGTCTTAACTTGAGACTTGCATCGCTAATACTTGCGACAATCGGTAAACTTTGGTTTTGGTCGTCCAGGGCTTTAACAGGTTTTGTGTACGCCTCTTCTGGGTTTATTGAGAATCGTAGTGTATTGGATGTGATGTCAAGACAGAAGTATCACTTCAGACATATGGAGATGATGATCACGCAGGGATTCAGAACTGGTTCTCTATAGTGTTGCAACCATCGGGATAATATGACAAGGTCATGATTATCCGATTCAAATAGGCTAGTTGCTTGATATCTGATATGTGCTTCGTACGGGGCAGACACTATTCCATCCCCAGGCCTCGCACGTGACATCCGATACTGGATCGCAATACATAATACTACGGTATACTATACCTGATAAAGATCGTATATTCCAGTAAGAATATTTCTGGAGAATTGGGTAAGCATGGCGCTTTGCTAGAAGCCAACCTTGTCTCGTAAATCTGTAAAAATGTAGTACGAGGTACGTACGTGTTCGGATAGTCCGACGATAGTATTTACTGCCAACATATCCAGGGATCTCTTGGGTCGCTTCCCGAAGATTCACCAATGACGTATGATTCGAGCTTAATTAATCTGGGATTAATTACGGAGAGACTTTATCTTGGATAAAGTACTATTTGAAGAGAGAGAAAGATTAATTTGGAATTAATCATTGAAATAATATATTCGATATATTCTTCGGAATTAGATTCGACGCGGAATTAAAATTAGATTTTAATTCGAGCAAACGAGTTAATTTAGAATTAATTCGTTAGCGACATGAATAGTAATTTTGCTTGGCATAATTATTTAATTAAATTCGATTTAAATTACGTCACGACGGAAGTTCGTTAATTCGGAATTAGTGAACCCAAGCCCGGGAGTGTTTGCGGGCCCACTCGCATTCGGAATCGAGTGGGGCCCACATGTCACATCAACCATTACATCACATGTCACTAGTTTGATGTGTTTAGGTGAGGTTGTTGGTGAAGAGTGTAAAACACTCCAAATTGAAAAAGGTGAAAGACATGTTGACATATACCTAAACCAACTTTTGGTATATGTTTAATTAATTGTTTTTGAAACAAATATATTGATTTTTGAAATCAAAATTTTCATCTTCTCCTCTCACTCTCATTACCGAAACTGTGACTGGTTTTTGGCTCTCCCATTTCTTTCATTTCTTGGGCGAAATTGAAGGGAAAAATTGATAAGATTTTGTTGCAAAGTTTATCAAAGGGCTAGAACTCTTCAAGGATCATCAAGAGGTGATAGGGATGTTGGACAATTATGACCCATAGCGTCACTATTTGTACAGATCATGGTGTTGTTGTACAAATTAACTATGTGACAAGGAGATTGCTCTCTTATGATTTGTGATTAGATCACCTAGATATATAAATGATGAGAGGTCCCTATGATTTGTTCCTGGACTGAGAATGATATGAGACAGCATCAGTCCGCGAAGGATAAATCATTAAATATCCCTAGTCAGAGAATTATCGAGATTGGACATCGATAAATACGTAAAAGACTAGTATTACACTTATGTGTGTTGTGAGGGCACAACGACATAGTTCTCATATATTTGGGTATATGATACTCACGCAAGTGTAATAGGAGGTTGTGTTTTACCGATGGTACGGGAAACAGCTTCGCTCTGGATAGACCCCCCTCGGAATTCCATTGGTAGTATGACTATATGTCTTTGGAAGTCCGAAATCAGGGTAGGTGTATTTGGTCATAACCTGAGACTTGCACCGCTAATACTTGCGACAATCAATGTACTTTGGTTGAGGTCATCCAGGGCTTTAACATGTTCTGTGTACGCCAATATTGGGTATATTGAGAATCGTAGTGTGTTGGGTGTGATGTCAAGACGGAAGTGTCACTCCAGTCATATGGAGATGATGGTCACGTAGGATACATAACTCGTTCTCTTAAATGCTCGAGCTATCGGGATGTTATGACTAGGTCATGTATATCCGATTATAGAGACTAGTTGTTAGACATCCGATATGTGCTTCGTACGGGGCAGACGCAATTCCAGCCCCAGGCCTAGCACGTGATCATCCGATACTGGACAGAAATACGCAATACTACGGTATACTACTCTTGATATAGATCACATATTCCTATAAGGATATTTCTGGAGAATTGGGTAAGCATGGCGCTTTGCTAGAAGCCAACCTTGTCTTGTAAATCGGTACAAACATTGGTTAATTTGGAATTAGCAAACCCGAGCCCGGGATTATTTGCGAGCGCATTCACATTTCGAATTCGAGTGCGGCACGTAAGTTAAATTGAGCAACAAATCGCAAGTCACATCAAGCGTCAAATCACATGTCACTTTGAGTGATGTGACAATTTGATTGATTGATTGAGTGATTGATGTGGTAGTTGAAAAGCATTATTTCTTTTTGCTTTTTGACTTTTTGGAAATTGAAAAGTGTTTTGGTATTTGATTTTGTAAAATCAAATATATATAAAAAAACATTTTATTTCCTTTTCTCTCCCCATCCATACGGTTTCTTGGAAAACCATTTTCCCTTCTCTCTTTCCTTCATTCTCACACGGCTTTGAGCCATTTTATCTCCTTCCTTTTCTGGTTTACTGAGAAGCACTCAGAAGAAGATAAGTTGTTAGCACACACATTGGTTAATACAAAGGTGATAGGGCAGTGAACACTTGAGCATGTAATCAATTTTGAAGCTTGAAGCTTGGAGCTTCAATGTAGGTCTTCAATGGCCGATTCTTGGAGGAACGAAAATGACCAAAACCGAGCAGTCCACCAGCTAAGGAAGCCACTGCCGAGCTTCATGGAGGAGGCCAAATCGTTTTTGTTCTTCCTAGCATCATGACCGATCAATGTGAGTAATGTTTCCGCCATTCTCCTTTGTGTATTCATGCGTTTTTCTTGCTTGATTTGATGATTCTTGGGACCTAATTAGAAACCAACAATGGTATCTTGAGCTTATATCAAGCATGAAAAATTTTAGGGTTTGAAATTGGGTAAAATCAATTGAAGCATGATTTGGTTAAATTGATTGATTAAGTATGCTTGGATGTTGATTAATTGAAGTTGTGCATGATAAATTTCATGAAATTTGATTGGATCAAGTTTTCCCCAATTTTTGGTGTTGGCCGAAAATTAAAGAACCCTAATGTCTTGGTAATTTTCTGTTTTTTTTTATCATTGGATGACTTAAAACAGTTGGGTAAATTTGATTTGAGGTTTAATTGGATTGAATTTTAAATTGGACAAATTTCCCCAAATTTAAGGCTTGGCCGAATTCTATAGATTTTGAAATTCATGGTGTTTTTTTATTTTAATTCATTGGATGAGTTGAATTGATTTGGGAAATGATGATTGTGGATTCAATTGGATTGAAACCGAATCAGAATGAAAAAACCCCTAATTTCCGAGAATAAAGAAGCATGAAATGGGTTTGATTTTGATTAAATTCTGCTGGACACTATTTGATGTTAAAGTGCATGATTAATTAGGCTAATTGATGTTTTAGAAATGTTAATTGGGTGATTAATTGTGTATTATACTTAGGTTAATTAATTATGGAATTTGGAATTTTATAAGTTAATTAATTGGGCTTGAAATTGGATTTGGGCCTTATAGGTTGTAATTGGGCTTTTGGGCTTGGTTGTACCAAGTAAGGTTAAGGCCAATTTGGTTGGATCCAATTGGGCCCAAAACCTCATCCATAAAGTCCAATTATGACTTAATCGACCTTAATTATTTAATTGGGCCTAATGGGCCAAAATTGATTTATGGGCTTATGAGGTAAATCCCGGATTGGACTTTGGTTATCGGTTTGACCCGAGTTGACCAAAAGTCCACGCCTTAAAGAAATTAATTAAAAGCCCATTGGACTTTAATTAAATAAAAATTGGATGTTAATCGGGCTTTGAGACCCGTAATGATTGAATTTGGAATTTAAGTCGTAAAGGTTCGTTAAGAAAGTGTAATATTTAATTTGGAATTAAATAGTGAATTAGTATTAAATACAAATTAAATTGGATTTAATTTTGTAGTTTAATTTAATTCAAGAATTCGTACTTTGAGTATTTATTCGCAAAACGAGTTTGACTCGAGCAAAATCAAATCGTTGTTTGAACATTGGATGATGACTAATTATCAGATTAATTAATTGGATTAGATTGATTGATAACATGCTTGTATGAATACATGGTTGCGATGCATGAATAATGTATATCAGATGGATATTAGATGGGTGGGCAATTTTAGAAATTGTTGTAATAAATTTGATTTATTAATTGGACCTGCGTGTCCAGCCTTATCACCTCTATACTCTTTGTATTCTCTTCTCACCTATTCCCCTCAATGTAAATGAGGTTTCCTTAGAAGTGTAGTGTAACGGGTAGAAGTAAATACATGTGCTAGTGGGAGAGAGAGATGAGAGATTTGATCTAGGATCAATGTAAAGTATCCATCCTCATATCATTATTATTTTATCCATATACGATTTATTATGTGTTTAGAATGCATGTTTAAGGGTGTATGATGATGAGACCTTAACAAAGATAATAAATTGGTTGCCAATTTGCACGCGAAAAACCCTCGCTAAATATTAAGCGTCTTTCCTTCCATTGAGTGATTCTCACTCAAGATCCGAGACGACATTGGTTTGTTGGCCAAATTCAAGGCCTTTATCTGTCGAAGATGTGTTTGAATCACGAAGGCTTTGTTTCATATCAGTGTCTTGTCCAAGTTGTGGTTTGTTGGCCAAAGTCAAGACCACTTATTGTCCATCGACATTGATTACGAAGCTTTCCATGGTCAATGGGTCGCGCTTGACTGGGATCACTAAGTTTGTTGTGCCAAAGCCAAGGCTTAGTTGATTCAGAGGAAATAGGTTAGGTAATACATTGGATGTATTGGCATATATAAGATATATGTTTCGGACCTGGACGTCCCCCTACCGGATCTAGGATTTGGATTAGATCCAATTGATCTTAGAGATCTACCTAGTTATTTATCATACAATTTCTTGGCCAAAGTCAAGATTGTGTGATATTTAACTGGATCCTAACCCACTAGGAAACGCGGTTTCCCGAGTACTCAACAAAAAATAGTGGGAGGCAAGAATTGAATTTGCAATATTCGTTTAATTACTTTCCATACGCGCTCAATCATAAATTATTTCATCGTTAGATTAAATGTTAGTTGGACTAATATTTAAATTGTTGTTTTTTATAAGCAGTTGGACTGTATTATAGTTGATTATATAATTGGATTATAGTAATCAATATATTTGAATTAATTAATTTCAATTTACAGTTGATTTTATAATTGGATTATAGTAATCAATGTAATTGAGGTTAATTGATTTAAATTATATTTGATTGTATAGTTGGACTATAATAATCAATATAATACATAGTACCACAAATCGTTGATTAAATAGTTGGACTATTAAAATCAAGATATAATTGAAAGATTAGTGTTTAAAACATAATCCTGGGTGAAAATGTATTTGAACGACTATAATTTTTCAAATTGGGAATAGTTTCATGATGGTCCTGGAAAATAATAAGTTACTTTATTTGATAAAATAACGTATTATGCCTAAAGCCCGGAGTTAAGCAAATAGTAGAGCATGATCTTTGGAAGATCATATAATGATAACTTAAGTGCTTAATCCATTAAGCTTGTCGCGGTAGACTCCTTAATTTCTGAATCAGAACTAAGGATTAGATCCTTAAAGTATGATAATGAAATTGAAGGATTTTCATAGATCTATTTTAGATCTTTGAAATACTAAAATTGCAATAAATAATTCTTGGAGAATTAATGACTAATCTCAAGGAGATAAAGTCAAAGTTTGCAATAAGGCAAGTAGCGCAAGGCGCACCTTACTTCTATATTCCAGAATGTCAAGGCTTGGCCAAAGGCTTCTGGAGTGGTGAAAAGGGCAAAGGCAAAATCATTATAATCTTCTAGGAAGATAAAAAGACATGTCCCAAGAAGGAATTGAAGACGAGCAAGGCTCTGACTTCAAAAATGATTGTCATAATTATGTTCACAGCTAGTATTAAAATTAGATTTTAGATACTTAGTGTGGTACATAATATATATGTATTTATGTTCAGAATCTGTTTTGAGCAGGATACTAACCTCAATTGAGATTATATCTGCGAATTGGAAACGGGACGAAAGTCGATGTTTTAACTGTAGATACCTAAGTTTAGGAACTACCCTCGGGTTTGTACCTAAATTAGGAAACTGTTATAATGTAACTAGTTTGACTAGATACATTATCTCTATATAAGTGTTTGACCCGCTGCGGGTGAACCTTTATATTCTAGAACACTAAAGTGTTTCATTATATAAAGATGATATTGAGATAAACACATTAGATGTGAATAACATAATTTATATTTTGAATATAAATAATATCTCAAATATATAACATGACAAATAAATAGCTCAAACTGATTTGATCAATTAAGAAACTTAAATGTGGCATAGTTGTCAGGGACACTATTAAACAAGAATCGTATATCCACACTTTCGAAGAGTGGGTACTAGGACTAATTTGATTCTATTCAAATAAAGTCTACGAATCTAGTTTATTGGGCAAAGTGTCTAAAATACTATTTACTTGGTAAAAGTGTAAATGCCACCGACCTGTAAGCCCTAGTTCATAGTGAAGCAAGTGGGCCCATGTCTAGCTAGGCTAGATATGGATATGAATATTTCTTGACCTTTACGGATGTGACATTGCGTATGGTTATGTGTTTCTTTTGAAGAACACAAATCGGAAACTTTTAAAGTTTCGACACGAAATAGACAAACAGATCGGCTAAAGTATTAAACCGTCACGGTAAGACCGTAATGGAAAATACTTAAGCAATAAGTTTCTTGTATACATGAAAGAGTATAGTATTCTTTCAATGAGGACTCCTCCCGGAACACGTCAGTTTGACGATGTGTCCGAACAGGATTAACCGAATTTTGTTAGACATGATAAGGTTAATCACGAGTCGCTCTGAGCTACCATTTCCTTCAACGGATAAGCTTTAAACAGTGCAGAACTTATTTTGAATAAGGTTCCATAAATATCTGTTTGACAGATAACATATTAGATATGAACGGGAAAGAAACCGGGTTTCTCATTCCTGTTAAATTTGGGTATGCTAGGCATACGTTTGGATGATACCAAACTAGAACTCAAATTGGATAAGTGCCAAATGTAGGTTATCCTAGGGATACCATAAGTATTGTACTTATACACCTCACAAGAGAACAATTAGATTGTTGCTCACCATGCGGTTTTCCTAATAGGAATACCGAAATGTAGTGGTAAGTGGGAGGATAGTAAAACTCGATGAAAATCGGAGTAATACTATTACTGGCACCGAATCTTAACGGAACATAAATAGTTCATCAATGATGAAACTATACCATTAATCTTCAAATACACAAGAACTGTGTACGTCGGAGAGAAACAGAAAACAACCTGGGGTTTGGATTTCTGATCTCACCTCATAAAGATGTCTATCTTATTGAGGAATACCAACTGACTACGTAGGAAGAAGTGATACAAGGTATCAACTCCCCATTATGGCAAAGTGCCATATAATCCGAAGTGGATTCCATGTATTCCAACTATGTTTAGACACTAGTTGATGTACCGCAAGGAATTGTGCCTATTGGTACTATATAAGTCTTCAAGGAAGACATACATGGATGGCAACATACCAACGTATAAAGCTAGGCTTTTAACGGAAAGGTATCGTTATCAACATTGTGTTGATTACGATTCAACCTTTTACCTGTTGCCACGGTAAATCCATTTGGATAATGCTTGTTATTCGATCCATGATTGGATTGAAGCAAGCATTAGGTTCTTGGAATTATCGTTTTGATGTAATCATAATGGTGTATGATTTAATTCAAAACGAAAATAATTCTTGTGTATATAAGGAGGTTAGTGGGAGCCCACTGACAGTGAATGTCCTGAGTAATGATGACATATCATTTCTTGGAAATGATATTCCCATAAAAAAAAATCGATGAAAGCTTGGCTTTCATGATAACGACTATAAGTCGTAACAACGGTACTATAAAAGTATGAATAACGGTACAGTGAGCTGGAAATCTTCCAAGCAAGATACTGTTACCGAATAAACAACAAAAGCGGGATATTGCTGCAGCTGAGGCAGCAATAGAAGCCTTCTGGGGTCGATAAAATCTAATTAGATTAGACATAGTTCTTTTAGCAGCTGAGCTAGGCGTCAGCACATGCTAAAGAATTAATGGTCTCATCAACGATCCAGATAAATACTTCGACTATTCATCTGATTCGTTCGGATCATACATCGTGGCGATGTGATGATCGAATAAATCACATCAGATGATATTCATGCAAATCCGCTGACGAAAGCCTTTTCTCAGCAGTTTGAGCCAACCGTACATAGTTCGGGTGTCAAGCACTCGAGTGACTGGCTATAGGCCAAGTGGGAGATTGTTGGACAATTATGACCCATAGCGTCACTATTTGTACAGATCATGGTGTTGTTGTACAAATTAACTATGTGACAAGGAGATTGCTCTCTTATCATTTGTGATTAGATCACCTAGATATATAAATGATTAGAGGTCCCTATGATTTGTTCCTGGACTGAGAATGATATGAGACAGTATCAGTCCGCGAAGGATAAATCATTAAATATCCCTAGTCAGAGTATTATCGAGATTGGACATCGATAAATACGTAAAAGACTAGTATTACACTTGTGCGTGTTGTGAGGGCACAACGACATAGTTCTCATATATTTGGGTATATGATACTCACGCAAGTGTAATAGGAGGTTGTGTTTTACCGATGGTACGGGAAACAGCTTCGCTCTGGATAGACCCCCCTCGGAATTCCATTGGTAGTATGACTATATGTCTATGGAAATCCGAAATCAGGGTAGGTGTATTTGGTCATAACCTGAGACTTGCACCGCTAATACTTGCGACAATCAATGTACTTTGGTTGAGGTCGTCCAGGGCTTTAACAGGTTCTGTGTACGCCAATACTGGGTATATTGAGAATCGTAGTGTGTTGGGTGTGATGTCAAGACGGAAGTGTCACTCCAGTCATATGGAGATGATGGTCACGTAGGATACGGAACTCGTTCTCTTAAATGCTCGAGCTATCGGGATATTATGACTAGGTCATGTATATCCCATTATAGAGACTAGTTGCTAGACATCCGATATGTGCTTCGTACGGGGCAGACATAATTCCAGCCCCAAGCCTAGCACGTGATCATCCGATACTGGACAGAAATACGCAATACTACGGTATACTACTCTTGATATAGATCACATATTCCTATAAGGATATTTCTGGAGAATTGGGTAAGCATGGCGCTTTGCTAGAAGCCAACCTTGTCTTGTAAATCGGTACAAACGTAGTACGCGGTACTTACGTGTTCGGATAGTCCGACGACCGTATTTACTCCTAACATATCCGGGGATCTCATGGGTCCTTTCCCGAAGATTCACTGATGATGTATGACTCGCACTTTAATTAATCTGGGATTAATTTGAGAGAGAGAAAATTAATCTAGGATTAATTACGGAGATATTTTATCTGGGATAAAATATTAATTAAAGAGAGAGAACGATTAATTTGGAATTAATCGATAAAATAATATATTCGATATATTATACGAAATTGGATTTCGACGAGGAATTAAAATTAGATTTTTATTCGGGCGAACGAATTAATTTAGAATTAATTCGTTAGCAATGTGAATAGTGATTTCGCTAGGCGTAATCATTTAATTACGTCGCGACAGAAAATTCGTTAATTTGGAATTAGCGAATCCGAGCCCGAGATTATTTACGAGCGCATTCGCATTTCGAATTCGAGTGCGGCACGCAAGTTAAATCGAGCGTCAAATTGCAAGTCACATCAAACGTCAAATCACATGTCACTTTGAGTGATGTGACAATTTGATTGATTGATTGAGTGATTGATGTGGTAGTTGAAAAGCATTATTTGCTTTTTTCTTTTTGACTTTTTGGAAATTGAAAAGTGTTTTGGTATTTGATTTTGTAAAATCAAATATATATAAAAAAACATTTTATTTCCTTTTCTCTCCCCATCCATACGGTTTCTTGGAAAACCATTTTCCCTCCTCTCTTCCCTTCATTCTCACACGGCTTTGAGCCATTTTATCTCCTTCCTTTTCTGGTTTGCCGAGAAGCACTGAGAAGAAGATAAGTTGTTAGCACACACATTGGTTAATACAAAGGTGATAGGGCAGTGAACACTTGAGCATGGAATCAATTTTGAAGCTTGAAGCTTGGAGCTTCAATGGAGGTCTTCAATGGCCGATTCTTGGAGGAACAAAAAGGACCAAAACCGAGCAATCCACCATCAAAGGAAGCCACTGCCGAGCTCCATGGAGGAGGCCAAATCGTTTTTGTTCTTCCTAGCATCATGACCGATCAATGTGAGTAATGTTTCTGCCATTCTCCTTTGTGTATTCATGCGTTTTTCTTGCTTGATTTGATGATTCTTGGGACCTAATTAGAAACCAAAAAGGGAAACCTATTCAAGAGCTTGGAATGACAAAACAAAGCTTGGAGCTTCCACCTTTGCCTTGGCCGATTCTAGGAGCTCTTGGAGGAGGAAATTTTGTTGTTCATCACATCATAAACCGATCGTTGTAAGTATGATTCCGCCATATTTCTTCGTTATTCATTCATGTTTCATTGTTCATTATGATCTTGGGAATAATCATAGAAACCAACAATGGTATCATTGAGCCTATAATGAGCATGAAATGTATTAGGGTAAAATTTGGGGAAAATCCATGTGAGCATGATTTGATTAAATTGAATGGTTGAGTATGCTTGTATGTTGATGAAATGAGATGTGATTGGATCAATTTTAACAAATTGTGATTGGATTAAAATTTGCCCCACCATTAGGCTTGGCCGAATGTATGCTTTACCCTAGGCTCTTGGAAAATTTTGTTTTGATGATCATTGGATGAGTTGAAACGAATGGATAAGTCGATTTGTAATTCGATCGGATTGAAAAATGAAATCGGACTTAATACCTCACCTTGGCCGAGAGCTATTTGGCATGTATAGACTTGATTTTTGATTCAAAAATTGTTGGACAATAATTGAACAATTAGATACATAATTAATTGGTAAATTGTATTTTGGAAATATTGATTTAGTTAATTAATTGATGTATTACACTTTAATTAACTAAGTTATAAAATTTGGAATTTTTTAAAATTTGGTTAATGGGCTTAATTTTGAATTGGGATTGAAATTATTATATTTGGGCATAATGGGCTTGGTTGGGCCAAGTTGGTTTAGGGCAATTGGATTGGATCCAAATTGGGCCAAAATCATTCCATTAAGTTCAAATGTAATAAATGGGCTTTAAAGTTTAATTAGGCCTTATGGGCTTGATATTGGTTTTATGGCAAATGAGGGTGATTCCTTACCTAGGCTTGGTAATTGGGTTTGACCTGTATTAACCAAAGCCCATGCCTTATGAAATCAATTGAAAGCCCATCGGACTTTAATTAAACGAACATTGGATGTTAGTTGGGCTTTGAGTCCCGATAAGATTAGATTTGGAATCTAAGTCATTAAAGCGCATTAAAAAGTGTAAATATTTAATTTGGAATTAAATAATAGAATTAGTATTGAATACGACTTAAATTAGATTTAAAGAGTAGTTCGATATAATTCAAAGAATTCGTACTTTGAGTACTTATTCTCAAACGAGTTGGACTCGCGCAAAATTAAATCGTTGTTTGAACCTTGGATGGTCACATAATTAAAGACTAATTAATTGGATTAGATTGGCTGTAATGCATGCTATGAATGAATATATGGATGTGTTGAATGAATAGCGTATATCAGATGGATATTAGAAGGGAAAGGGTAATTTTGGAAATTATTGTAAATTTGGAATTTATAAATTAGACCTGCGTGTCCAGCCTTATCTCTTGTTATCTCTTTGTATTCTCTTCTCACCTAATTCCCCTCAATGTTAATGAGGTTTCTATTATTGTATTATGTAATTGGGTAGAAGTAGAATAGTGCTAGCCGGGGAGAGGAATATGAGCGATTTGTTCTAGGAACAATCTGTTTAAATATCCATCCGCATATCGTTATTAATTTACTTTTCGTGCCTTATGATTTTTAGAAGCATGCTTAAGGGTGTATGATGAGACCTTAACAAATATAATAAATTGGTTGCCAATTTACGCGAAAAACCTTCAAATCATATTAAGCGTTTTTCCTTCCGTTGAGTGATTCTTACTCAAGATCCAAAGTTGGCATTGGTTTGTTGGCCAAAGTCAAGACCTTTGTCAATTGCGGATGTGTTTGAATCATGAGAGTTTTGTTCCATATCGGTGTCTTGTCCAAGTCATGATTTGTTGGCCAAAGTCAAGATCACTTCTTGTCATCGACATTGATTACGAAACTTTCCATGTCAATGGGTCCCGCTTAACTGGAATCATTAAGCTTGTTGTGCCAAAGCCAAGGCTTAGTTGATTCAGAGGAAAAAGGTTAGGAAAATATATTGGATATATTGGCATATATACTGTATATATGTTTCGGACTTAGATGTCCACCTACCGGATCTAGGAATTGGATTAGATCCAATTGATCTTCGAGATCTACCTAGTTAAATATCATACAGCTTGTTGGCCAAAGTCAAGGTTGTGTGTTATTTAACGGGATCCTAACCCACTAGGAAACTGGGTTTCCCGAGTACTCGACAGAGGGTTAGAGGCTCGCCGAAAAATAGTGGGAGGCTAGTATTGAATTTGCAATTTCATTCAGATACTTAGCTTTACGCGCTTTCAAATTATTTCGTCAAAAATATTTTATTAGTTGGACTAATATAATGTTATTTTTCTTGTAACAGTTAGACTGTACCCAAATATCGTTGACTAGATAGTTGGACTATCGTAGTCAAGATGACAGGAAAGGGAAATGTCCGAGACATTATCATGGGTGAAAATGTCTTCAAGGGCATGAACTTTGCCGATTATGAAATGAATCTGAGGATTGTCCTTGGAGCCGAGAGGCTGCTATATACTATATAGAGACCTCTTGGGCCTAAGCCCAAACCTGATGAGCTACTTGAGCTGGAGCTTTGGAAGACTCACAGCGATGATTGTGAAACTGCTCAGTCAATTATGCTTGCTGCCATGACTCAGCATTTCCGTTGATAGAATATGGACTTGGTGTAGGCACTGTATTTTTACATATAAGCCCGATGATGAGTCTCGTATGGAGACACTATCTCTTTAGTTGTGAAAGCAGCGGGAAACGGACGTTGGAAGGGTAAAGTTGGAAAATAGAATTTTTGTTGGATTTACTTCAGTTGTTTGGCTTCAGTTGCTCGTTGGACCTCCGTTTTAAAACACATCCTTAGCCCAAACCTCCGCAAACCACACACCAAACCACACACCAAGCCCAATCCAAAATAATTAAAACATTCAAAATGCATGTCACAAATTAAATTAAAACCAATTAAATTAAACTTAAATTAAATTAAATTAAATCACATTCCTAAACTAAATAAATCCAATTAAATTAAAACCAATTAAATTAAACTTAAATTAAATTAAATTAAATCTCATTCCTAAATTAAATAAATCAAATTAAATCACCTTCCTAATTAAAACAAATCATTTTCCTAAACTAAAACAAATAACATTCCTAATTTAATTAAATCACCTACCAATTTAAATAAATCATATCCTTAATTAAAAAGAACAAATCAAATCAAATTAAAGATTTTCCCTATCACATAATAATTGAAAATATCTCCCAATTAATACACAAATTCTATTTCTTCTCCAACAAGGTAAACCCCCTCCCTTGGCCTATAAAAAGAACCTTTAACCCAACCTTTCAAACCTTGGCAGATTCACAAAAAAAAAAGAAACACAATTCAAAGACCTCCATTGTCGTCCACATAACCCTGGGAAGTCGCCTCACTACCGCACAAAATCACTCACAAAACCTTAAGCGCACCACTCACCTTCACGCCTAGCTTAACAACTAAGCCTCACAGCCCTGCCTCAATTCATGCATCAACACATACACTCTTTCACTGCCCAGCCTCAACACGCTCACGCCATCAGACTAGCCAACGCATTCAACACACCTGCCCCACTCACCGCACCACAACAGCACCATAAGCCAATTCACGCACCTGGCACATTGACTACCCTTCAATGCATCATCAACCCTTTCTTGCCGTGACCAAAACCTCCATCCATTCACGCCATATTTCCCCTTTCAGAGTCCCTAAACTCACGCCAAAACACACCCTGAGACAGCCCCAAAACCCCCTAAAAATACCAAATACATCAGCCCTTTAGCCCTTAGAATCGCCCAAACAGTCCCCTAAACAACCAAAACAGTGGCCTGAAAAACAGCAGCAAAACAGCAGTGAAACGGAGTGAAAACAGCAACCCAAACAGCAAAATAGAGAGGAAAAATGTTGGGTTAGTGAATCGGAAACGTTACGGATCATTCACCCTTCCAACGGACGTGTAACGCCCTTTCTTGAGACGAAAAAAGAGGTTATACCTGAGGGCACCCTTTTATTTATTATCTTTCATTTATTTTATTTATTTTAGAAGTATTATCGCATGAGAGTCGTTTGAGGCATGATGTGATTGTTGGATGAGCGGAATATGTGTTCCCTTTTGTGGTATATAGGATGGAAACCCGGACGTAAATTCCGTAGCCGAATCCGAATGGATGGTAGTGCAGTTTGTACTCGGGATACAACGCCACGTACCACTTAAGAGACACGTATTTAGTCTCATCCAAACTTGTGTTTGAGCATGATGTAGTTCGTAGATTATTTATTTATTATTCAAAGCATGATGTAGTCTAGTTTATTGTTTATTTTCGAAGCATGCAAACTTAGATTATGAGTTATTTTGATGAATGCATACTAGGCGTAGATTACCCTTGAACATGAATGTTGAATAGATTCGGTTAGTTTATTGCACAAATCATATCATCACAGGTGACATAAGTAAGGGACCATTCCGAACCCAACGGTTTGAGGTCTTCCCTTGCGAGGGGTGAGTGCGGCCTTAAATCTTTATCCCGGTTCACACCGGGTGGCGACTCCATGTTATATCTCCAGTTTAGTTCCCCCGTGAGCTACTCCATACTCCCAACTAGGTCGCGAGCCTAGAAATGTGTCGTCAAGTTCTGTTTCCTACACTTGGATCCCTATAACATGTTGGCGAGGTTGCATGATCTTCACCGATCTAACCGAAGGTCGCAGAGATATGAGTTAGTGAAGAAGCTCTTCCGTTCACGTATGTCAGAAGGCATGTCTGTTGAGTCCCATGTGGCACAGATGATTACTGACATAATGAGTTGGCCAAGATGGGGATAGTCTTAGAGGCTGAGATTACCATAGACATAGTCTTGCAATCTCTCCCCGACACTTGGAAACAATTCATCATAAGGTATACCTGATGAACACTGATGATACTCTTGGAGAGTTGTTGTCAATTCTCAAGGAAGCTGAAAAGGAGATGCTTAAGGGCAACAAGCGCGAGGCGTACTTTGCTTCGACATCTCAGACACCGAGGGCTGGGCCCGGCGACTGGAGGTGTGAAGAAAAAGAAGCATAAAAGAAAGGCAAGGCCAAATCGTCAAAGGCTTCTGGGAAGCCTAAGGACAAATCTCAGGATGTTTGCCTCCAGTGCGGCAAGCGGGGTCACTGGAAGCGTGACTGCCGCGAGTATAAGGCGCTTCAGAAGGAGATTAAAGTAGGCAAAGCACTGGCTTCAGGTATGTTTGTTATTGAAATAAACATGACTACTTCTAGTTTTAAAAATTGGATTTTTGATTCTGGTTGTGGTACTCACATATGTACTGATGTGCAAGATCTGCTGATTAGCAGGAGACTGGCCTCAAGGGAGATTGATCTACGCGTCAGAAATGGGGCACCAGTCGCTGTTTTGGCCGTTGGCACTTTTATTTTAGAACTGCCCTCGGGGCATGTACTTGAACTTAATGACTATTATTATGTACCTAGTTTGACTAGGATTATTATTTCTGTATCTATGTTAACCCAATGTGGGTATCATTTTGTATTTCGGAACACTGGGTGTTACTTATATAAAAATGATGTAGAAATTTGCACTGTTGTTGCAAATAATGGTCTTTATATTTTGAATATAAATCTATCTCCAACATATAATATAACAAACAAAAGGCTCAAAATGAGTAACAAATATGAAACTTATATGTGGCACTGTTGTCTAAGACATATAAACAAGACTCGCATATCCACACTTTCGAAGAGTGGGTACTTGGACGGATTTGATCCAAATTCATATGACGTCTGCGAATCTTGCTTATTAGGCAAAATGCCTAAATCACCTTTTAGCGGTAAATGTGAACGCGCCACTGAACAGTTAGCCCTCGTTCATAGTGACGTATGTGGGCCCATGTCTAGTCAGGCTAGAGGTGGATACGAATACTTTGTAACCTTTACGGATGATGCATCACGTTATGGTTATGTGTATCTTATGAGATACAAGTCGGAAACTTTTGAGAAATTCAAAGAGTTTCGACACGAAGTTGAAAAACAGACCGGAAAGAGTATAAAGTCATTACGGTCGGACCGTGGTGGTGAATACTTGAGCAATGAGTTTCTAGATTACTTGAAAGAATATGGTATTATTTCACAGTAGACTCCTCCTGGAACACCGCAATTAAACGGTGTGTCCAAACGGAGAAACTGAACTTTGTTGGACATGGTTAGGTCTATGATGAGTCGCACTGAGCTACCTATTTCCTTATGGGGTATGCATTAAACAGTGCAATTCTTATTTTGAATAAGGTTCCGTAAAAGTCTGTACAACAGACACCATATGAGATATGGACAGGAAAGAAACCGGGTTTCTCATTCCTGAAGATTTGGGGATGCTGGGCAGACGTCAAACGTTTGGAAGGTACCAAACTTGAGCCCAAATCGGATAAATGCCTATTCATAGGATATCCTAGGGAAACCAAAGGATATTACTTCTATTACCCACGAGAGAACAAAGTATTTGTTATTCTACATGCGGTTTTCCTTGAGAAGGAATTCCTAAATGTAGTGGTTAGTGGGAGGAAAGTAGAACTCGATGAAAATCGGAGTGATACTGTTTCTGGCATAGAATCCTCAACGAAACATGAACAGTCCATCCGGGATGAGACTGTACCACAATCTTCTATTACACAAGGACCGCGTAGGTCGGAGAGAGTCAGAAAACAACCTGAGAGGTATGGGTTTCTGATCTCACCTCATGTAGATATTAATCTCATTGAGGATAACGAACCGGCTACGTATGAGGAAGCGATACAAGATATCGATTCCGCTTTATGGCAAGAGGCCATGAAGTCCGAAATGGATTCCATGTACACCAACCAAGTTTGGACACTGGTTGATGCACCAGAAGGCTTAAAGCCTATTGAATGCAAATGGGTCTTCAAGAAGAAGACCGACATGGATGGCAACGTACAAACGTACAAAGCTAGGCTTGTAGCGAAGGGGTATCATCAACGACATGGTGTCGATTACGACAAAACTTTCTCACATGTTGCCATGTTTAAATCCATTCGGATAATGCTTGCTATTGCTGCATATTTCGATTATGAGATATGGCAGATGGACGTTAAAACCGCTTTCCTTAACAGAAACCTTTCGGAGGATGTTTATATGCAACAGCCTGACGGTTTTATCGCGCCCAGACTTGCAAACAAGGTTTGTAAGTTAAATCGGTCCATTTATGGACTGAAGCAAGCATCGCGGTCATGGAACCAACGTTTTGATGAGATCATAAAATTATATGATTTCATTCAAAACGAAGATGATCCTTGTGTATACAAGAAGGTTAGTGGGAGAGCACTGACTTTTATTGTCCTTTATGTTGACGATGTATTGCTTATAGGCAATGACATTCCCATGCTAACGTCGGTGAAAGCTTGGCTTTCATTGAAATTCTCCATGAAAGATCTGGGAGAAGCAGCCTTTATTCTGGGAATAAAGATCTACCGGGATAGATCAAGAAAGCTGCTTGGACTCTCCTAGAGCACGTACATTGACAAAGTGTTGAAGAGATTCAACATGGATCAGTCCAAGAGAGGACTGTTGCCAGTGTCACATGGCCTCTATCTATCTAAGGACATGTGTCCTAAAACACAAGATGAGAGAGACAACATAAGTCGGATACCATTCGCCTCGGCAGTCGGATCGATCATGTATGTTATGATATATACGCGACCTGATGTCTCCTATGCTTTGAGCATGTGTAGTCGCTATCAGGCCGATCCAGGTGAAGGTCACTGGATGGCGGTTAAGAATATCCTAAAGTATCTTAGAAGAACTAAGGATGCTTTCTTAATTTATGGAGATGGAGAACTTGAGGTAACTGGGTATACCGATGCAAGTTTCCAAACCGACAAAGACGACTGCAAGTCACAATCTGGGTACATATTTTGTTTGAATAACGGAGCAGTGAGATGGAAATCTTCCAAGCAAGAGACTGTTGCCGATTCAACAATAGAATCAGAGTTCATTGCTGCAGCTGAAGCAGTAAAAGAAGCAGTTTGGATCCGAAAATTCCTAATGGGATTAGGAGTAGTTCCGTTAGCAGCTGAGCCCGTTCCATTGTATTGTACTATAATGGAGCTATAGCGCAGGCTAAGGAACCGCGGTCTCATCAATGATCCAAGCATGTTCTTCGACGTTTCCATATGATACGTGAGATCATACATCGTGGCGATGTGAAGGTCGAGAAGGTCGCATCAGATGACAACATGGCAGATCCCCTGACGAAAGCTATTCCTCAGCCAAAGTTTGAGCGACATGTACATAGTTCAGGTATTAGATGCTTGAGTGACTGGCTATAGGCCAAGTGGGAGATTGTTGGACTGTTATGACCCATAGCGTCATTGTTTTGTAAAAGACATTGTGTTTTTGTACAAAATTAACTATGTAGTAATGAAATTGCCTTTTACCGTTTTGTAATTTATTTACTTTCATATTTAAATGGTAAAAGTCCATATGATTAGTTCCGGATTGAGATGATATGGGACAGTATCAATCCATAAAGGTTTAATCATTAAATATCCCTAGTCGTAGTATTATCGAGATTGGACATTGATAATGCGGAATAGACTAGTATTGCACTTGTGCGCGTTGTGAGGGCATAACAACATAGTTCTCATATATTTAAGTATAGGATACTTATGCAAGTGCGATAAGAGGTTGTGTTTTACCGATGGTACAGAAAACAGCTTCGCTCTGGATAGACCCCGCGGAATCCCATTGGTAGTATGTATATGTGTCTATGGGAGTCTGCTTCAGGGTAGGTGTATTGGGTCTTAACTTGAGACTTGCATCGCTAATACTTGCGACAATCGGTAAACTTTGGTTTTGGTCGTCCAGGGCTTTAACAGGTTCTGTGTACGCCTCTTCTGGGTTTATTGAGAATCGTAGTGTATTGGATGTGATGTCAAGACGGAAGTATCACTTCAGACATATGGAGATGATGATCACGCAGGGATTCAGAACTGGTTCTCTATAGTGTTGCAACCATCGGGATAATATGACAAGGTCATGATTATCCGATTCCAAGAGACTAGTTGCTTGATATCCGATATGTGCTTCGTACGGGGCAGACACTATTCCAGCCCCAGGCCTCGCACCTGACATCCAATACTGGATCGCAATACACAATACTACGGTATACTACGCCTGATAAAGATCGTATATTCCAGTAAGAATATTTCTGGAGAATTGGGTAGGCATGGCGCTTTGCTAGAAGCCTATCTTGTCTCGTAAATCGGTAAAAACGTAGTACGAGGTACGTATGTGTTCGGATAGTCCGACGACCGTATTTACTGCCAACATATCCAGGAATCTCTGGGGTCGCTTCCCGAAGATTCACCAATGACGTATGATTCGAGCTTAATTAATCTGGGATTAATTGCGGAGAGACTTTATCTTGGATAAAGTACTATTTGAAGAGAGAGAAAGATTAATTTGGAATTAATCATTGAAATAATATATTCGATATATTATTCGGAATTAGATTTCGACGCAGAATTAAAATTATATTTTAATTCGGGCAAACGAGTTAATTTAGAATTAATTAATTAGCGACGTGAATAGTAATTTTGCTAGGCATAATTATTTAATTAAATTCGATTTAAATTACGTCGCGACGGAAGTTCGTTAATTCGAAATTAGCGAACCCGAGTCCGGGAGTGTTTGCGGGCCCACTCGCATTCGGAATCGAGTGGGGCCCACATGTCACATCAACCATCACATCACATGTCACTAGTGTGATGTGTTTAGGTGAGGTTGTTGGTGAAGAGTGTAAAACACTCCAAATTGAAAAAGGTGAAAGACATGTTGACATATACCTAAACCAACTTTTGGTATATGTTTAATTAATTGTTTTTGAAACAAATATATTGATTTTTGAAATCAAAATTTTCATCTTCTCCTCTCACTCTCATTACCGAAACTGTGACTGGTTTTTGGCTCTCCCATTTCTTTCATTTCTTGGGCGAAATTGAAGGGAAAAATTGATAAGATTTTGTTGCAAAGTTTATCAAAGGGCTAGCACTCTTCAAGGATCATCAAGAGGTGATAGGGAAACCTATTCAAGAGCTTGGAAAGACAAAACAAAGCTTGGAGCTTCCACCTTTGCCTTGGCCGATTCTAGGAGCTCTTGGAGGAGGAAATTTTGTTGTTCATCACATCCTAAACCGATCGTTGTAAGTATGATTCCGCCATATTTCTTCGTTATTCATTCATGTTTCATTGTTCATTATGATCTTGGGAATAATCATAGAAACCAACATAATTCCCAATCGGTGAAGTTATCAGCGCCTTTGAGTTTGTTCGCATCAAGCATACGCACAAACTGATTAGTGGATGGTACCGCCATCGCAAATCTATCATATAGATCACGAAAAACGGTTAGCAAAAATTTAAGCAGTTTCATATAATATCATAAGCATAAACTAGATCATGGATTTTTAATCTAAAAATGCTCCTCCCACTAAATCATGCAATACTGTAATCCCCAAACAGAATATAAAGATTTAATAATTAATTTAAATACAAATAGTGAAAAGTGGATCCCGTGAATATATTTCAGCTCACAGCAGAGGCACGGTCTCGCCTACGTATATTCATCAGGTAGACAACTCATTTTTCAATCACTCACTAGTGACTCCTGGGTTTTCGGTCCTGGTCGTTTCTCATTGTCGTTGCTAAACCGAAGACTCACTTAAACCGAAGACTCCTCCAGTCCTCCCTCCAATCTACAAGCTTTTCTCGAACTCAACAAGCTCTTCCACGTTCCAAAGAGCCACCCAAGTGTGTGGCCTCCAAAGATGCACACACCAAAGCCAAAACTTAACGGCAAGACTATGCCTTGAGTGCACATGTATTTTGCCCTTGGTGCTAGCCTAGGAAAATACCTCAAAACTTTTAACTTGAGGTTCCTCTAGTCAATTAGACTTAAGGATCCTCAAAATCAGTGGCTTACTCTTAAACTTTAGAGTTGCTCACTTATATAAACCCAATATATGAAAGGTTTGGTGAAAAAATTTGTAAAGAATTCATTGGGTTTATATAGGTGTTCCAAAGACAACAAAATTAATTAAGAATCCGATGTGGGATAAATGCTAATTTAATCTTAGCCATTGGATCTTAATTTAGTGGTTTAATGAGATTATAAAACCCTTATAAGAGTTTGGGCCGAATTGGAATTCAAAACAAATAACAAATAAAAAAAATTACTATTCACGTTTATTTATTTATTTATTCCAATTCCCAAAGTGCCCCTATCGTCATTCACCAATCTATAAGCCACTATGGAACCTCATAAATGATCTGTTCAATAATTAAATACATTGAACCATTTATGAACAATTCCTACAACAATCATATATGTTGTTAAATTTATATTGTGCACGGTTAACCATTGATTTCGACTTTGTTGTGTGTGACCTTTTGGGTTCCCCTCAAGGTGGACATGAAATGAATCGTGATAATTTAATCGAACATAAATTATCCTCCGATCAGATGGTCGTTCGATTTCAATGACCAAGATTGACATCTAGAAACATGCCAAGGCCCCCAAATGAGAAGGAAAGATATATATACACCCATTCTGTATGCGATTTACATATGATACGGTCCCTCGCCTTACTGTATCCCCACCGTTTGACCTAGGGTATGGAAAGTGTCTACTCATATAGTCAAAGGTATGATGTTGATAGTGTCTACCCAATCGATACATGAAAGTTCTCACAGACACATGGGATAAACACTCCATGTGAAAACTTTCGGCGGTCAATTCGATGGACATGAGCAACTCATGCATCCATGTGATACACCAAGTGGACGGATCTCCGGTAGTAGCCTATAAGATCGGCTACCCCACTTAAGGGATGATCATATCATCATGCTAGTCTATCCGCTTTGTGAACACCCAGATTATTCACAAAACTATGACTATGAACGTTTGAGAGTAATGATTCTCATAAGGCGTGGAAGCCATCATCTTATTACTCCAATGGCTTTATTACAGTGTTTGATGATTCATATAAGTTATGTAAGACACGTATAATAAAGATTTTCATTTTATTAATTAATAAAAATATTACAAATACATGTACATATAGCCCATCCACAAGTTGGGTAAAGGGCATATCCCTAACAATCTCCCACTTACACTATAGCCAACTAGTATGAATCTAGACACCATACTCTCGGGTGTGCCTATCATGCTTTTGTTGAGTCAGCCCTTTAGTCAGAGAATCTGCAAGATTATCTTCTGTGGGTATTTTCTCTATAATAACTTCTTTTCTCTCGACAATCTCCCTTATGAGATGAAATCGCCTGAGTAAATGCTTGGATTTCTGGTGGGACCTTGGTTTCTTTGATTGAGCAATGACACCCGTGTTGTCACAGTACATCGTGACACCATTCTTTATCGCGGGAAGCACTTCCAGCTCCGTGATGAACTTTTTTATCCAGACTTCTTCTTTAGCTGCCTCAGATGCTGCAATATACTCGGCTTCAGTGGTGGAGTCCACTGTAGTTGACTGCTTTGAGCTTTTCCAACTGACAGCTCCGCCATTCAAAGTAAATAGATATCATGTTTGCGATCTGATGTCATCCCTATCGGTCTAAAAGCTCGCATCATAGTAACCAATGACTTTCATCTCAGAACAATCTCCGTATGTCAAGAACACATCCTTAGTTCTTCTCAGATACTTGAGGATTGTTTTGACAGCTGCCCAGTGTTGCTCACCAGGATTTTCCTGATACCTGCTCGTTATGCTAAGAGTATAAGAGACATCAGGTCTTGTACATAGCATGGCGTACATGATCGATCCTATTGCTGAAGCATAAGGGATCTTACTCATACGCTCTCTATCTGAATGAGTATGTGGATATTGCTCCTTAGATAATTTGATTCCATGACAAGTAGGTAAATTACCTCTTTTGGAATCTTCCATTTTGAATCTTTTCAAAACTTTATCTATGTATGTAGATTGAGAAAGTCTTAACAACCTCTTAGATCTATTACGATAGATCTTAATGCCGAGGATGTAGGCTGCTTCTCCCAAATCTTTCATGGAGAAATTCTGAGATAACCATCGTATATTCCAACTTCCAGAGGCTTGCTTGAGTCCATAAATGGATCGTTTAAGCTTGCATACTTTATTATGATCATCCTTAGATGTAAACCCCTCAGGTTGTGTCATATAGACTTCCTCTACGAGGTTGCCATTAAGGAAAGCTGTTTTGACATCCATCTGCCAAATCTCATAATCAAAGTGGGCAGCTAGTGCCAGTAAAATTCGAATGGACTTTATCATTGCAACAGGCGAGAAGGTTTCGTCATAGTCAATTCCTTGGATTTGTCTATAACCTTTCACCACCAACATAGCCTTATAGGTTTGGATGTTGCCTTCTGCATCAGTTTTACGCTTGTAAATCCACTTGCAGCCTATGGGTTTTATCCCTTCAGGTGCATCCACCAAGTCCCAGACTTGATTCTGATACATAGAGTCTATTTCGGATTTCATGGCCTCAAGCTACTTGACTGAATCAATGTCACGCATTACTTCGTCATAACTGGTGGGATCGTCATTATCAATGACCTGATCATGTTCCCATCAATATGGAAACCTTATCTTTCAGGCTCATATCTTTCCATACTAGACCTTCTAAGTTCATAACCTTGTGGTTGTTCCATCACTGCCCTTTTGAGGGGCCTGGGGTTTAGTTCTATGTTATTTTGTTCTTCTCATACCTCATCGAGGTCAAGTCTACTCCCACTATGTTTCTTGAGAAGGAATTCATTCTCTAGAAATTTAGCACTTCGTGAGACAAATATTCTTTGTTCATTTAGGACGTAGAACAAGTATGCTCTTGAGTTGAAGGCATATCCTACAAACTTACATTTAACTGCCCTATCATCCAATTTGTTAGTTTGTGTGAGCTTAACATATGCGTCACATCCCCAAACTCTTGGATAATTATGACTAGGACGTTTCTCAGACCATAACTCATATGGTGTTTGACTAACAGTCTTGGAAGGAACTTGGTTTAGTAGTAGTGTTGCAGTTTCTAAAGCAAGACCCCAAAATGAAAGAGGTAGATCCGTGTCTGGCATCATTGATCGGACCATATCTAATCATGTCTGATTTCTCCTTTCGGAGATCCCATTATGCTGTAGAGTTCCCGGAGGAGTCCACTGGGAAACAATGCCATTTTCTCTCAAGTAATCTTGAAATCCGTCGCTTAAGTATTCACCACATCGGTCAGACCTTAGTGACTTAATACTTTTATTAAGCTGGTTTTCTACTTCAGCTTTGAAGACTTTGAATTTCTCAAAGGCTTCAGATTTGTACCGCATAAGGTACACATTCCCATATCGTGAGTGATCATCGATAAAGGTAATGAAGTAGGAGAATCCACCTCTAGCGGTGACTGACATTGGTCCGCATACATCAGAGTGTATGAGTTCTAATGTCTCCGCTGCACGCTGTCTGTAGGCACTGCATTTTTGCATATAAGTCCCGATGATGAGTCTCATACAGAGGCATTACTCTTTAGGTTGCGAAAGTCGTGGGAAACGAATGTCGGAAGGGGAAATTCAGAATGAGTATGCAATCAGATTCAATTCACATATTCACTGCTTTCATACATGCTGTGTTCGTGAACACGTTCGAACGTCAAGCAGATTGCGAGCGTTCGTGTAGCGTTCGAATAGGCGTTTGAACGGTGTCGGTACTTATGGTTTTGTTGCTAGCCTCACGCCCAAGCTCAATTAGCCCACAAAAACCCACCCAAAAATAATTAAAACATTTAAAACATGTCACAAATTAAAATAATATCCTTCATAAATTAAATAAATCACATTCCAATCTAAATAATTCACATACCTATATAAAACAAATCAAATATATCCCTTCCCTAATCACAACACCAATTAAGATATTCACTCCCTAAATTAAACACATATTTTCCTTTCATAAACCAATCAAGACACTTCCTTTTTTTTAGGATTACCTTCCTTACCTAGAAACCCTAGAAACCATTATAAAAAGAAGCCTAAATCAACCTTTCACACCCTAGCTCATTCTCACAAAAACACAAAAGAAATAAACCGAACATACACGCCCAAAGAAAAAAAAGCAAGAAGCAAGCAAATAATTTTCTCTTCTACTATACTCCACCATCACGGAAACACTCACGAAATAACCCATCCATTGCCGCATCACGCAGCCCTTCATTCACCAAAACACATACCCAAACCATAGCTTAAACCACCGAAAATCACAGCCCAAAACAATCCCTGCAGTGACCACAAAACAACATCCCCAATACCCCCTTAAATAATGCCAAAACAGTCCCTTAATACAGTGAAAATAGTGACCAGAAAATACAGCAAAATGGAGTAAAAACAGCAGCAAAATGGAAGAAACGACAGCTCAAAACAGTGAAGCAGCGAACGAGAGCAGTGGACCAGTGAACCGGAGGAGTTGCGGAGCATCAACCCTTCCGACGGCCGTGTAACGTACTTTCGAGAGACGACCTAAGAGGTTAGACCTGAGGGCACCCTTCTTATTTATTCTCATCTTTTTTTGTTGTTTATTTCGCATGAGAGTCGTTTGTTGATATATGTTGTGGTCCTTGAATGAATGGAATATGTGTTCTTTCTTGTGCTATATCGGATGGAAACCGGGACGTAAATTCCGTAGTCAAATCTGAATGGACAGTATTACAGTTTGCACTCGGGATACAATGCCACGTATCACTTGAGAGATTCACACATTTCGTTTCATCCAACATTGTATTCAAGCATGATTGGGTTGCTAGTATGTTATTTATTTTTTTAAGCATGATTTAGTCGTTAGTATGCTATTAATTTCTGCATGTTACTTATTTAGGCATGATGATATAGTGCGCATGGGCAAATCAAGTTGGATTAATGGTCCTCCATTTTGAGGGATAAAAAGCCCAATGGCTACCTTTGCCACGACATTTTACCACGCCGGACGGAGTATGTTTGATTGAATGTAAGATATGTTTAATCGAGCATACGAGGTCTTATATTATTGTTGTCTTTATTTTATATGCATTGTAATATTATGCGCATGGGCTAACTAGGGTGGATTAAAGGTCCTCTATTCGAGGGAAATGCTTGAAGGCTACCTTTACAACGATGTTTTGCCGCGCCTTTTATTATGTCATTTACCCTTTGCATATCATTGCTTTATTTACGCATGCATTGCATTCTTGTGCGCATGGGCTAACTAGGGTGGATTAAAGGTCCTCTATTCGAGGGAAATACCTAAAGGCTACCTTTTCCATGATGTTTTGCCGCGTCGGATGAGGTGCACCCGATTGAATGTGAAATATGTTCCATCGGGCATACGAGGTCCTACATTGTGTATTTGTTTATCCATATATGTGTTTGTGTCATTTCAGATGCCATTTTGGCAATCTCGTTCGAACGTGTATCCAAACACTACACGAACATATGTATCCTGCCTCATTCCATTCGAACGTGTTTACGAACGCTACACGAACGTATGCATTCTATCTTATTTCCATTCGAACACCTCTCAGAACGCTACTCGAATGGTTGCATTCTGTTTACCGTTCAAACGCATTTACGAACGCTACTCGAACGCGCATGTATTTTATTGTATCATACATCAGGTCTCATCCCGTTCGAACGTGTTATCAAACACTATACGAACACGAACATTCTGTTTATCAAACGCTACTCGAACGCTTGTATTTTGTCTACCGTTCGAACGCGTTTACGAACATTACACGAATGCGCACACACTGGACAGATTCCTTCATCATGTTTCATGCATGTTTGTTCCCTAAGTCATTCCCTTCTTCATCATATGCTTAGTTAGCTCTCTTCAATATTTATGCCCTTACCGTTATTGTTTATTTATATTTTCCGCATTTATTCGATATGCTCATGAGATTGTGTGCTCGCTTTTATTATCAATGCCTTTATAGTTGTTATTAGTTACATTATTGCACTTTATTGCTTAATACGTTCATGATTTATGTATTTTGCCTTCATTTCTTTCATTTACGATTATGGGTGTGCAAACTTGCATGTTGCTTAAATTATCTGGAAACATATGTTGCATGAGATTTGGTTGTACTATTGCATAAATCCTTTCATTACAAGTGTCATAAGTAAGGGACCATTCCGAACCCAACGGTTTGAGGTCTTTGTTGGATAATATGACCCATAGCGTCACTATTTGTACAGATCACGGTGTTGTTGTACAAATTAACTATGTGACAAAGGAGATTGCACTCTTATCATTTGTGATTAGATCACCTAGATATATAAATGAAGAGAGGTCCATATGATTAGTTCCTGGATTGAGAATGATATGAGACAGTATCAGTCCACGAAGGATTAATCATTAAATATCCCTAGCCGGAGTATTATCGAGACAGGACATCGATAATGCGGAATAGGCTAGTATTGCACTTGTGCGCGTTGTGAGGGAACGACGGCATAGTTCTCATATATTTAAGTATTGGATACTTATACAAGTCCGATAGGAGGTTGTGTTTCACCGATGGTACAGGAAACAGCTTCGCTCTGGATAGACCCCTCGGAATCCCATTGGTATTATGACTATGTGTCTATGGGAGTCCGACATCAGGGTAGGTGTATTTAGTCTTAACCTGAGACTTGCACCGCTAATGCTTACGACAATCAATATACTTTAGTTGAGGTCGTCTAGGACTCTAACCAGTTCTGTGTACGCCAACTGCTGGGTATATTGAGAATCGTAGAGTATTGGGTGTGATGCCAAGACGGAAGTATCACTTCAGTCATAGTGGAGATGATGTCACGCAGGATACGGTATTAGTGCTCTTAAGTGTTGCGCAACCATCGGGATATTATGACTAGGTCATGCATATCCGATTATAGAGACTAGTTACCAGACATCCGACATGTGCTTCGGACGGGGCAGACACTTATCCAGCCCCAGCCCTAGCACGTGACTATCCGATACTGGGCCGTTATACACAATACTTGGTATACTACGCTTGATACAGATCTTAAATATTCTTAGATGGATATGTCCGGAGAATTGGGTAGACTTGGTGCTTTGCTAGAAGCCAACCTTGTCTTGTAAATCGGTAAAACGTAGTACTTGGTACTCACGTGTTCGGATAGTCCGATGACCGATTTGACTACCAACATATCCGGGGATCTCATGGGTCGCTTCCCAAAGATTCACCGATGACGTATGACTCGCACTTTTATTAATCTGGGATTAATATGATGAGAGAGAAAATTAATCTGGGATTAATTACAGAGATATTTTATCTGGGATAAAATATCAATTTAAAGAGAGAGAATGATTAATTTGGAATTAATCGATTAATTAATATATTTGATATATTAAACGAAATTGGATTTCGACGCGGAATTAAAATTAGATTTTAATTCGGGCGAGCGAATTAATTTAGAATTAATTCGTTAGCGACGTGAATAGTGATTTCGCTAGGCGTAATCATTTAATTACGACGCGACGGAAAATTCGTTAATTTGGAATTAGCGAAACCGAGCCCGAGAATATTTACGAGCGCATTCGCATTTCGAATTCGAGCGCGGCTCGTCAAATCAAGCGTCAAATCGCTAGTCGCATCTAGCGTCACATCAAGCGTCAAATCATGTCACTTTGAGTGATGTGACAATTGATTAGATTGATTGATTGAAATGACTTGATGTGAGTGGTTGGAAATCAACTTTTTGAAAGTTGAAAGACATATATTGTTTTATATCTTCCTTTGACTTTTTGAAAGACAAAAGAAATGTATATGCTTTATTATTTGTAGAAAATATAAAAGCAAAGATATACAATATTTCCAACAAACTTTTTTCACTTCTCTCTCTCACCATTTCTCCTCCTTCACTCACGCCATTTCTGTTTTCTAAAGGGCAGTGAACTGTCGACTTTTAAGAAGCAAAAATGGAGGGAAGCAAGTGTGTTTTGTGGCAAAACAAGAGTGCTAGCACACTCCGGGATCAATGCGAAGGTGATAGGGAAGCTTACCCATGAGCCGGGATTCAAATGATGAAGCTTGGAGCTTCAAATCATGAAGACAAGGGGCGAAATTCACTATTCACAGCAGCCCACTGCCTTGAAAAAGTGAGCAGAATTCGATTTTTTGTTGCCCAAATCGTCGCTCAACCGCTCGATGTAAGTATTCCGCACTTCCGTCGTTGTATTCACTTGTGTATCATGCTTGAGTTTTGATCTTGGGACCTATAGAAACTCCAACAATGGTATCAGAGCTTAGGTTAAAGCATGAAAAAGTTAGGGCTAAAATTTGGGCAAACTTGATTTTGAGCATGATAAATTAAATTGGATGGATTTGTATGCTTAATTGTGTTTGAATTGAAGATTGATTGGGTCAATTTCAAGAAAATTTGATTGGATCATTTTTTCCCCAAATTTCTACCTTGGCCGAATTTGATACATGATTTTAATGTCTTGGGATTTTTGATTTTTGACAATTGGATGTGTTGGAAATCATTTGGGATGATGATTTTATGTCAATTGCGGATTTAATTGGATTGAATTCGATCGGATGTAAAATCCCCAAATTGCCAAGTATGTTATTTAGCATGAAATTGGGTAAAATGAATTTGAGCATGTAATTATGAAATTGGATGATTAAGTATGCTTGAATGTATTTTAATTGATGATTGGTTGGATCAATTTGATCAAATTGGTTTGGAACAAATTTGCCCAAAATCTTATCTTGGCCGAGAGTTATGCCCCTTTGTGTTCTTGGTGAATTTTGATTTTTTGAAACATTGGATGTGTTGAAAATCATTAGGGTATATTGATTTAATGTCGAATTGGGTTTAATTGGATTGAAACAAATCGAACATGAAATTAACCCCATTGCCGAGAATAAAGTGAGCATGAATGGGTCATATTTTAATCAAAATATGTTGGACATATGATGATGATAATGAGCATGATTAATTGTATGAATTGATGTTTTAGAAATGTTAATTATGGTGATTAATCATGATATACACTTTAGGTAATTAAATTGCGAAATTGGATTTGTGTAATTTAATTAATTGGGCTAATTTTGGAAATTGAGCTTGAATTGTTGTTATTGGGCTTATTGGGCTTTGTTGTACAAAGTTTGTTTTAGGCAAAATTGGTTGGATCCAATTGGGCCCAAAACCGCATCCATAAAGCCCAAATGCAACATAATGGACCTTTAAAGTTTAATTGGGCCTAATGGGCCAAGATTAATTTATAGGCTTATGGGGTAACTCCCGGATTGGATTTTGGTTATTCGTTTTGACTCGAGTTGACCAAAAGTCCACGCCTTAAGAAATTAATTAAAGCCCATTAGACTATAATTAAATTAATATTGGATATTAATCGGTCTTTGAGACGCGTTACGATTAAATTTGGAATTTAAGTCGTAAAGGTTTATTAATAAAATAAAGTGTAATATTTAATTTGGAATTAAATAATGAATTAGTATTAAATACATATTAAATTGGATTTAATTATGTAGTTTAATTTAATTCGGGAATTCGTACTTTAAGTACTTATTCGCAAAAACGAGTTTGACTCGAACAAAATCAAATCGTTGTTTGAACATTGGATGATCATTAATTATCAAGATTAATTAATTGGATTAGATTGATTGATAACATGCTTGAGTGAATACATGGTTGTGATGCATGAATAATGTATATCGGATGGATATTAGATGGGTGGGGCAATTTTAGAAATTGTTGTAATAAATTTGATTTATTAATTGGACCTGCGTGTCCAGCCTTATCACCTTCTATTCTTCTTTGTATTCTCTTCTCACCTATTCCCCTCAATGTAAATGAGGTTTCTTTAGAAGTGTAGTGTAACGGGTAAGAATATTTGTGCTAGCGGGAGAGAGAAAGAGAGATTTGATCTAGGATCAATGTGTAAAATATCCATCCGCATATCATTATTATTTTATCATATGCGCTTTATTATGTGTTTAGAATGCATGTTTAAGGGTGTATGATGATGAGACCTTAATAAAGATAATAAATTGGTTGCCAATTTGCACACGAAAAACCCTCATCAAATATCATGCGTTTTTCCTTCCATTGAGTGATTCTCACTCAAGATTCGAGACAGCATTGGGTTGTTGGCCAAAGTCAAGCCCTTTGTCTGTCGAAGATGTGTTTGAATCACGAAGGCTTTGTTACATGTCAGTGTCTTGTCCAAGTTGTGGTTTGTTGGCCAAAGTCAAGACCACTTCTTGTCCATCGACATTGATTACGAAGCTTTCCATGGTCAATGGGTCGCGCTTGACTGGGATCATTAGGTTTGTTGTGCCAAAGCCAAGGCCTAGTTGATTCAGAGGAAAAAGGTTAGGTAATACATTGGATGTATTGGCATATATAAGATATATGTTTAGGATTTGGAAGTCCACCTACTGGATCTAGGAATTGGATTGGATCCAATTGATCTTAGAGATCTACCTAGTTAATTATCATACAATTTTTGGCCAAAGTCAAGATTGTGTGATATTTAACGGGATCCTAGCCCACTAGGAAACACCGTTTCCCGAGTACTCGACAGAGGGTTGGAGGCTCGCCGAAAAATAGTGGGAGGCAAGAATTGAATTTGCAATACTCGTTCAATTACTTGCCATACGCGCTCATTTAAATTATTTCGTCGTTAAATTAAATGTTAGTTGGACTAATATTTAAATTGTTGTTTTATTTAACAGTTGGACTGTATTATAGTTGATTATATATAATTGGATTATATTAATCAATATATTTGAATTAATTAATTTCAGTTTACAGTTGATTTTATAATTGGATTATAGTAATCAATGTAATTGAGGTTAATTAATTTAGATTATATTTGATTATATAGTTGGACTATTATAATCATTATAATAAATAGTACCACAAATCGTTGATTAAATAGTTGGACTATTAGAATCAAGATATAATGAAAGATTAGTGTTTAAGACATAATCCTGGGTGAAAATGTATTTAAACGACTTTAATTTTCAAATTGGGAATAATTTCATGATGGTCCTGGAAAAATAATAAGTTATTTTATTTGATAAAATATGCCTGAAAATCAGAGTTAAGCAAATAAGTGGAACATGATATTAGAATATTCATGTAATGATAACTTTAGTGCTTAATCCATAATACTTGTCATATAGACTCCTTAATTTCTTTATCAGAACTAAGGATTAGATTCTTAAAGTATGATATTGAAATTGAAGGATATTCAAAGATTAGATCTTGGAAGTACTTTTAAAAATTGCAATAAATAATTCTTGGAGAATTAAAGACTATTCTCAAGGAGATAAAGTCAAAATTTGCAATTAGGCAAATAGTGCAAGGCACACCTTACTTCAATATTCTGGAAACCCGAGGCTTGGTTAAAGGAAACTGGAATATTGAAAATGACAAAGGCAAAATCATTATAGTCTTCTTGGAAGATAAATGACATATCCCAAAATGTCTGCACAATTGTGGCAAACGGAATCGCGAAGCGTGACTGTCGTTTGGACAAAGCAGACATGAAGGAATTGAAGACGAGCAAGGCTCTGACTTCAAATATGTTTGTCAAAATTATGTTCATTACTAGTATTAAAATTGGATTTTTAGATACTTAATATGGTACATAATAATAATATATTGATGTTCAGAATCTGCTATGAGCAGGATTAAAGAACTGTTATAATGTAACTAGTTTGACTAGATACATTATCTCTTTATCAGTGTTTAACCCACTGCGGGTGAACCTTTATATTTTAGAACACTAAAGTGTTTTATTATATAAGGATGATATTGAGATAAACACATTAGATGTGAATAACAGAATTTATATTTTGAATATAAATAAATCTCAAATATATATAATGACAAACAAATAGCTCAAAATGATTTGATCAGAAAAAACTAATTATGGCATTGTTGTCTGGGACACAATCGAACAAGACTCGTATATCCACACTTTCGAAGAGTGGGTACTCGGACTGTTTTGATTCCAATCAAATAAAGTCTACGAATCTAGTTTATTGGGCCAATGTGCCTAAAACACTATTTACTTGGTAAAAGTGTAAATGCCACCGATCTATAGCCCTAGTTCATAATGAAGCAAGTGGGCCCATGTCTAGCTAGGCTAGATATGGATATGAATATTTCGTGACCTATACAGATGTGGCATCGCGTAATGGTTGTGTGTTTCTTTTGAAGAACACAAATCGGAAACTTTTAGAGTTTCGACACGAAATAGACAAATAGATCGATTATAGTATTATACCGTCACGGTAAGACCGTAATGGAAAATACTTAAGCAATAAGTTTCTTATATACTTGAAAGAGTATAGTATTCTTTCAAATGAGGACTCCTCCCGGAACACGTCAAAGTGACGGTGTGTCCGAAGGGATTAACCGAATCATGTTAGACATGATAAGGCTAATCATGAGTCGCTCTGAGCTACCACTTCCTTCAACGGATACAGATAAATAGTGTAAAATTATTTAGAATAAGGTTCCATAATAATCTGTTTGACAGATTACATATTAGATATGAACGGGAAAGAAACCGGGTTTCTCATTCCTGACCATTTGGGATGCTAGGCATATGTTTGGATAATACCAAACTAAAACCCAAATTGGATAAGTGTGAATTGTAGGCTATCCTAGGGATACCATAAGTATTGTATTTATACATCTCACCAGAGAACAATTAGATTGTTGCTCACCATGCAGTTTTCCTGAGAGGAATACACATGCAGTGGTAAGTGGGAGGATAGTAAAACTCGATGAAAATCGGAGTAATACTATTCAAGACACCTATTCCTAATGGAACATAAATAGTTCATCAAGGATGAAACTATTCCATTAATCTTCGAGTACACAAGAACCACGTAGATCGGAGAGAGTCAGAAACACACCTGGGGTATGGGTTTCTGATCTCACCTAATAAAGATGTTAATCTTTTAAGGTATACCAACTGATTACGTATGAGGTAGTGATACAAGGTATCGACTCCCTATTGACAAAGTGTCATGAGTCCGAAATGGATTCCATGTATATCAACAAGTTTGGATACTAGTTGATGTACCATAAGACATTGTGCCTATTGGTACTTTATAAGTCTTCAAGGAAGACATACATGGAAGGCAACATACCAACGTACTAAGCTAGGCTTGTAAAGAAAAGGTAGAGTTATCAACATTGTGTTGATTCCGACGAAACCTTTTACCTGTTGCCATTGTAAATCCATTTGGATAATGCTTGCTAAAGCTGTGTATTTCATTTATGAAATATGACAGCTTAACGGAAAATCGCTTTCCTGAAAAGGAAACCTTTCGGAGGATGTTTATACATCCTGTCGGTTTTTTCGTACCATAACAAGCAAACAAGGTTTGCAGGTTATTCGATCCATGTTTGGATTGAAGCAAGCATAGGTTCTTGAATTATCGTTTTGATGTAATCATAAAGGAGTATGATTTAATTCAAAACGAAATGATTCTTGTGTATATAAAAGGGTTAGTGGGAGTGCACTGACATGAATGTCTGTAAGATAATGATAATATGTCATTTCTTGGAAATGATATTCCCATAAAATAATCGGTGAAAGCTGGGCTTCCCTGATAACGACTGTAAGTCGTAACAAAGGTACTATACAATAGTATAACGGTACAGTGAGCTGGAAATCCTCCAAGCAAGATACTATTGCCGAATAAACAACAAATGCGGATTATTGCTGCAGCTGAGGCAGCAATAGAAGCCATTTGGATCGATAATAAATCTAATTAGATTAGATATAGTTCTGTTAGCGGCTGAGCTAGGCGTCAGCACAGGCTAAAGAATTAATGGTCACATCGACGATCCAGATATATACTTCGATATTCATCTGATTCGTTCGGATCATACATCATGGCGATGTGATGATCGTGTAAATCGCGTCAGACGATAATCATGCAAATCCGCTGACGAAAATCTTTTCTCAGCAATTTGAGCGAACCGTACATAGTTCGGGTGTTAGACACTCGAGTGACTGGCTATGTGCCAAGTGGGAGATTGTTGGATAATATGACCCATAGCGTCACTATTTGTACAGATCACGGTGTTGTTGTACAAATTAACTATGTGACAAAGGAGATTGCACTCTTATCATTTGTGATTAGATCACCTAGATATATAAATGAAGAGAGGTCCATATGATTAGTTCCTGGATTGAGAATGATATGAGACAGTATCAGTCCACGAAGGATTAATCATTAAATATCCCTAGCCGGAGTATTATCGAGACAGGACATCGATAATGCGGAATAGGCTAGTATTGCACTTGTGCGCGTTGTGAGGGCACGACGGCATAATTCTCATATATTTAAGTATTGGATACTTATGCAAGTGCGATAGGAGGTTGTGTTTCACACGATGGTACGGGAAACAGCTTCGCTCTGGATAGACCCCTCGGAATCCCATTGGTATTATGACTATGTGTCTATGGGAGTCCGACATCAGGGTAGGTGTATTTGGTCTTAACCTGAGACTTGCACCGCTAATGCTTACGACAATCAATATACTTTAGTTGAGGTCGTCTAGGACTCTAACCGTTCTGTGTACGCCAACTGCTGGGTATATTGAGAATCGTAGAGTATTGGGTGTGATGTCAAGACGGAAGTATCACTTCAATCATAGTGTAGATGATGTCACGCAGGATACGGTATTAGTGCTCTTAAGTGTTGCGCAACCATCGGGATATTATGACTAGGTCATGCATATCCGATTATAGAGACTAGTTACCAGACATCCGACATGTGCTTCGGACGGGGCAGACACTTATTCAGCCCCAGCCCTAGCACGTGACTATCCGATACTGGGCCGATATACACAATACTTGGTATACTACGCTTGATACAGATCTTAAATATTCTTAGATGGATATGTCCGGAGAATTGGGTAGACTTGGTGCTTTGCTAGAAGCCAACCTTGTCTTGTAAATCGGTAAAACGTAGTACTTGGTACTCACGTGTTCGGATAGTCCGATGACCGATTTGACTACCAACATATCCGGGGATCTCATGGGTCGCTTCCCAAAGATTCACCGATGACGTATGACTCGCACTTTTATTAATCTGGGATTAATATGATGAGAGAGAAAATTAATCTGGGATTAATTACAGAGATATTTTATCTGGGATAAAATATCAATTTAAAGAGAGAGAATGATTAATTTGGAATTAATCGATTAATTAATATATTTGATATATTAAACGAAATTGGATTTCGACGCGGAATTAAAATTAGATTTTAATTCGGGCGAGCGAATTAATTTAGAATTAATTCGTTAGCGACGTGAATAGTGATTTCGCTAGGCGTAATCATTTAATTACGACGCGACGGAAAATTCGTTAATTTGGAATTAGCGAAACCGAGCCCGAGAATATTTACGAGCGCATTCGCATTTCGAATTCGAGCGCGGCTCGTCAAATCAAGCGTCAAATCGCTAGTCGCATCTAGCGTCACATCAAGCGTCAAATCATGTCACTTTGAGTGATGTGACAATTGATTAGATTGATTGATTGAAATGACTTGATGTGAGTGGTTGGAAATCAACTTTTTGAAAGTTGAAAGACATATATTGTTTTATATCTTCCTTTGACTTTTTGAAAGACAAAAGAAGTGTATTGCTTTATTATTTGTAGAAAATATAAAAGCAAAGATATACAATATTTCCAACACACATTTTTTCACTTCTCTCTCTCACCATTTCTCCTCCTTCACTCACGCCATTTCTGTTTTCTAAAGGGCAGTGAACTGTCGACTTTTAAAGCAAAAATGGAGGGAAGCAAGTGTGTTTTGTGGCAAAACAAGAGTGCTAGCACACTCCGGGATCAATACGAAGGTGATAGGGAAGCTTACCCATGAGCCGGGATTCAAATGATGAAGCTTGGAGCTTCAAATCATTAAGACAATGGGCGAAATTCACTATTCATAGCAGCCCACTGCCTTGAAAGCAGAATTCGATTTTTGTGCCCAAATCGTCGCTCAACCGCTCGATGTAAGTATTCCGCACTTTCGTCGTTGTATTCACTTGTGTATCATGCTTGAGTTTTGATCTTGGGACCTATAGAAACTCCAACAGTCTTCCCTTGCGAGAGGTGAGTGCGGCCTTAAATCATTTTCCCGATTCACACCGGGTGGCGACTCCATTTTTATTTCTCCAGTTTAGTTCCCCCGTGGGCTATTCCGTACTCCCAACCGGGCCGCGAGCCCGAGACAACATCGCCGATTTCTGTGTCCTACACTGTCATTTACCTTTGAAGGTTAATTTGGTCATTTTACCAAGTAAACAATACTCACAAGTTCCATAAGGTTCATATTTGAAGGGTCTTAAATACCCATCCTTATGTAGCTTAGTTAATCTTGTTTCATTGATATGACCTAAACGACTGTGCCATAGAAGTGATTCATTGAGATTATTCAAGTTAACGTTGTATATATTAGAGGTTGAACATTCTTTGTTAGTTTGTAAGACATAGATACCATTATTCAAAATACCATCTCCATATTTTATTTCATTGAAATAAATAGAACATTCATTACAACTTATTAGGCATGAAAAGCCTTTATTACATAAAGAAGAAATTGAAATGATGTTCTTTACTAGAGAAGGTACATAAACACAATCTTCTAAGTCTAAAACTAAACCATTCAGCAAAACTAATGAATAAGTCCCCACGTACAATGCAGCCAGTTTTTCTCCATTACCCATGCATAAGTCAACCTCCTCATGACGAAGTCTCCTACTGTTTCTCAGGCCCTGCACATTGTTACACAAGTGAGTCCCACAACTGGTGTCAAACACCTAAGTAGAAGGTTCAGAGTTTTGAGAATATAGTTCAATCATATACAACATACCTGAAGCATTGGGCTTCTTGGCCTCTTAGGCTTCCCTAGCTTTCTTGGCTTTCAAGGATCTACAGTCTTTCTTCCAATGACCCTTCTTTCCACAAAAGAAACATTTCCCCTTTCCATTTTTCTTCTCTACCTTACCATTGGGATTTAGGTGATCTGGAGCCTTGTCCTTGCCCTTATTTTTCTTTGGGCCTCGTGGCTTCAGGTCCGTATATGTAAGCTTGATGGAGGTTTTAAGCTCCGGTTTCAAGTCCTTCTCTGCTTGCTTTATCAGATTGTGCAATTCTACTAAAGTAGCTTTTTTATCAGACAGATGAAACTACATAATAAAGTTAGAGAAGTCTTTGGTAAGGATTGAAGAATTAGATCGTGACCTATCTCATGATCCATGATAAACCCGAGGTTGGCCAATTTTTCAATGTGGCCAATCATCTTAAGCACATGTCCACTAACAGATCCTTCCTTATACATTGTTTGGAATAAGGCACATGACACTTGGAATCTCACGGTATGAACGGAAGTTGCATACAACTCATTCAAGTGAAAGATGATGGTTTGAGCATTCATATCTTCGTGAGCTTTTTGAAGTTCGTCCGAAATAGAGCCAATCATTATGCAAACTGCTTTCTCATCATCATCGACATGTTTCTTCCAAGCATCAAATGTATTTTGGTCAGCATCTTCTGCGGGTTCAGGGGGAAATGGTCTTTCAAGAACATAGAAAATATTTTCTTGTCGTAAGACAATTTTAAGGTTTCTAAACCAGTCATTGTAGTTGTCCCCTTTGAGCTTATGCTCATCAAGGATGGAACGAAGTGATACTCTATTTGCCATTTGAATGTTTGTTAAATATTTTAACCCACCTGTTAAGAGAGAATGTTAAAATTAGGAATATGTTTTCATTAATGTTTCATAATAACATGGGCTTTTAATATTATAAAGTTGTTTTCACTCAATTTTTTTAAAATTTTAAGTAAATCGCATCAACCCCAATATGATGGATTTCTTGTGGGCAAGGATCCCATTATCATCACTTCATAACTCCGACTAGGGCCGGTCGTTATAAAATACAATAATTAGGTAGGTTCCCAACCAAATTATGATATAAATCACAATTCCTTGATCATTGGGTTGGGCAATCAAACATGCCATAGCTTATGCTAGTCCTCGTTGACACCCAATCTTTGCCACTAAGTTATAAGACCATGCCTAAGGGTCTCTGCGTCTTATGACTCAGAAAAGACAAACCATTATCAATAGTACGATTTAGGGACAAATTGGTATTGGTTAGTCTGGTAAAGCCTAGTCCTGCCAATACGGTTTAAGCCCTTTGGGTCTATACTTTACAATGGGAGGCAAATTTTAGACTTAAATTATTATTGAGGATTTTAGCATATTTAAGTGAATAACTGTCAAATGGATTCCGCCATTGAAAATTCCTCAGAGGGAGGGTGGAGCGAACTCTCTTAAATACCCTTACCTCTTAGGCTCTTATTGCCTTGGTGACAGGAATAAAAAATATATCCTCCAAATTAGTCCAACACTTTAAATATGCTTTAAGGTAAGCTTTGAGTAAATGATTATCTAGATGTCTTCATAGCTTTTCCTTTTGGCTATAAAAAAGGTAGTGAGTGAAGGAAGACACCAAATCATTATCTAACTCTAGTAATACATTTGGTTAAATTAACTTTAGTTTAGAAAGTTTTATTAACGCCTTGGTCCCACCCCACTTGTATCTTTTATAATCTCTTTTATTATAAACAAGTGATTTATATTTATTAGCCTTAAAGGTAATAAATCTCCAAGTTCATCACGGAATAATTACTTAGCTAAGGGATAATCAATACACTCTCTATTTCCTTAGAAAGTCTCTAGATGCTTGCACCATAAAATAATCATGCCAATTCTAATCATACAAAGAATCATCAAGCATATAAGTTTTAATATGTTGGAATTATTTTAGGCATTAAATAACTTTGATTAATATTTAATTATGATATTGCATTTTATTTTAATCAAATAAATTTACTATTCACATTTTTTACAGATGCGTGAACTTTAAAAGTAATTTCAAAATTCAAATCTTAACCAAATCATGCAAAACTTATGCCTAAAATTAAGTTCAGGGTGTTAGCTTTCCAACGAGCTTTTACACGCCCAATTTCGAGTTCAAATGAGAGAGAAATAATCAAAACAAAAATGGCGCGCTGATACCACTATTAGGAAGCGGCCGCGAGTGCGCAGCGGAAAATGAAAAAAAAAATTAAATTATGATGCCGCTATCCCTTTGCCCAAGACCCATTTGTTTTTATTATTCTACAAGCCTATGCATGTTACTATATATTCTAAGCATAAAAACTCATAAAACATGCAAAGAACGTAAACTTAAATATGCTAACTATCATAAGAACTCTAATTAAAATAAAGAAAGAAAAAGACTTACTTGAACTGAAGACTCCTCCAGTCCTCCCTCCAATCTACAAGCTTTTCTCGAACTCATCAAGCTTTCCACGTTCCAAAGAGCCACCCAAGTGTGTGGCCTCCAAAGATGCACACACCAAAGCCAAAACTCAAAGGCAAGACTACGCCTTTAGTGCACATGTATTTTGCCCTTGGTGCTAGCCTAGGCAAATACCTCAAAACTTTTAACTCGAGGTTCCTCTAGTCAATTAGATTTAAAGATCCTCAAAATCAGTGGCTTACTCTTAAACTTTAGAGTTGCTCACTTATATAAACCCAAAATATGAAAGGTTTGGTGCAAAAATTTATAAATAATTCATTGGGTTTATATAGGTGCTCCAAAGATAATAAAATTAATTAAGAATCCGATGTGGGATAAATGCTAATTTAATCTTAGCCATTAGATCTTAATTTAGTGGTTTAATGAGATTATAAAACTCTAATAAGAGTTTGGGCCGAATTGGAATTCAAAACAAATAACAAATAAATAAAAAATTTACTATTCACATTACTATTCACATTACTATTCACGTTTATTTATTTATTTATTCCAATTCCCAAAGTGCCCCTATCGTCATTCACCAATCCATAAGCCACTATGTAACCTCATAAATGATCTGTTCGATAATTAAACACATTGAACCATTTATGAACCATTTATGAACAATTCCTACAACAATCATATATGTTGTTAAATTTGTACTATGCACTGTTAACCATTGATTTCGACTTTGTTGTGTGTGACCTTTTGGGTTCCCCTCAAGTTGGACATGAAATGAATCGTGATAATTTAATCGAACATAAATTATCCTCCGATCAGATGGTCTTTCGATTTCAATGACCAAGGTTGACATCTAGCAACTTGCCAAGGCCCCCAAATGAGAATGAAAGATATATATACACCCATTATGTATGCGATTTACATATGATACGGTCCATCGCCTCACTGTATCGCCACCGTTTGACCTAGGGTATGGAAAGTGTCTACCCATATAGTCAAATGTGTGATGTTGATAGTGTCATGAATCGTGCTAACCAAAGAATCTCACATGATTCTTCCGTTGCGGCCACAGTCTCAAGCACTTATCATACATATCAACCCGCGAACTGGAATACTACTCTTATAAGAAAATATTATCCGAGAGAGTGGCGATTCTCTGTTATATCTTTACAAACTTTATGTGTTTCAACAAATGACACAATCATACCCTTATGACTGGATCTTTTGAACCGGGGAAGGAGAATGACAAAGTTATTTAATCCATACATAAGATTGTAAAGACCTCAAGTCTAAGGACTAGTCATACAATCGATACAAGAAAGTTCTCACAGACACATGGGATAAACACTCCATGTGAAAACTTTCGGCAGTCAGTTCGATAGACACGAGCAACTCATGCATCCATGTGATACACCAAGCGGACGGATCTTCGCTAGTATCCTATTGACGAGCGGAAAATATATCAATATTTACCGCCCCTTTAACTTAATATTTTGTTTAGTTTCTCGGGTTTGATGAACGTTTTGATGTGTTTTAGTTTATTTTGCAGATAAAATAATATCGGGTCTCAATGAAATCATTTAGGATGAAATATGGGTCAAATAAGGGCAATTATTGGACTTGATATATTAATTTTGGAGATTGGAAAATTGAAAGGGCGTTTTAACGAAGTGCAGTTTTGGAAATTCCAGTTTTGTGCATCTGTCGTATTGTGGGCATAACTTTTTACTCCGATATTGGATTGAGCTGATTCAAGTGCCCGATTAATGAAGACTCAAAGATCTACAACGTTGAAAGAGAAAATATTTTCGAATTCTGAAGAGTTCATGACCGAAATTGATGAACCATCCAGAAGTGTGTGATGTGTAATTATTAAAGTCATTATCAATCATTTTCAAAGCAAAATATAAATTAATAAATAATTAATAAAAATTATCAAATCAACACCAAACAAGATAAGCAATTAGTGTAGCAATTCTGGATTTGCTGGAGTAATTAGTGGAGAAATTAATAATGGATTTGGTGGAGAATTTGATGGATGATTTGATATAGGAAAATTTTTGCCTATAAATACCAAGCCATTTCATTTGTAAAATTCATACTTTCTTCTTTGAAATTCCTAATGAATAAATAAGAAGATTGTATCTTGTTTGTTTATTTACAGCTTCCAGTAATTAATTTCCGCTTTCGCACTTTCTTTTCTTTACTTTTCAGTTTTTACTTTCCGCAATTTACTTTTACGCACAAACCTTTTCTTTCTTTACTTTTGCAGTTTTTATTTTTCAAGCAATGAGGAGGTAACTCCCTTTTGCTGGGGTAAAAGGTAAAGCTTTTATTATTGCTATCTAGATTAATCTCCCTTAAATATAAAATATAAACTATTTAAAATCTGACTTAATGAGGATATCGCTATATTGGCCGGTTGGAAATTAATTATAAATTGGTTTTAACCTGACTAAGTATGGATACCGCCTGGTTGGTCGGTTGGTAATTAATTATTAATTTGACTTAATCAGGATACCGCCTATATGGCTGGTTGGTAATTATCACGCAAAGTTAATATATTATATTAAGGGAGATATCTAAAATAGTAGTAATAAAAGTTGATCCTCTAACCCCAGCATTTTCTTTTATTGTACTTTTACTTTATTTAATTTCAGTAATTTACTTTTCAGCAATTTACTTTCAGTAATTTACTTTTATTTTTTTTTACTTTTTACTTTTTAGTTTTTACTTTTACTTTTTACTTTTTCTTACTTTTCAGCAATTTACTTTTCAGTATTTAATTTTCAGAATTTACTTTATGTCTTTTATTTTATATAAATTTTTACTACCCGTAAATATGTGTCGTAACTAAGCCAGTTATCTGGGGTTGTGATGAAATCCAATATCATCGGTTTATAAGGGGTTAAATTATAGTTTGGGTAATATAAAGGTTTATTTATTGAGTCTTAATCTTAATGCTTTTTCATTAACTGACCATTAATAAAATTGATCTGGTAAATTTAAAATGAACTAGACATAGGGATTTTAAGTTTAAGACCTTAGACTCAATAGCCCATGATCTCCCTTGAGGATAGATAACCCTTTAATAGATTTCCTTACAGGATAGGAATATACCTGTCGGGCGGGGGTAGCCATAATTGGAACTTAATCTTAATGAATCCAGGTAATTTGGTTGACCTAGACATATGGTTCAATTGGGTTATACTGGATATTTGTAGTTGACCATCGGAAGAGGCTTTTACATAATTTAGTATTCCAGGTTAATATATCAATATTTTATCCAACTATAAGATAACCACTTCATCTTTAAAATGATATTGGAAGAAATCACAACCCTAGATAGTTTTTAATATTGAATTTTCTTAAAACCTACTTTCGAACAATTTTATTTACTTGTTTTTAAATTTAGAATTGTCACCATTTCAAATCAATCAAACAACCTGTTAGATACTAGTAATCATTTGACATCATAAAATTAATAGATTAGATATTAAGTCCTCGTGGGATCGATATTTTTATACTACTTGAACGATACGTGCGCTTGCGTTATACGCGTGTGTTTACGCCGGTCAAGTTTTTGGCGCCGTTGCCGGGGACTTATTTATCTTTTACTATTAGTTAAGGGGTTAGATACGTTACTTGTATCTAATTTCTTTTTACTTATTGTTTTTGTTTTCTTGTGTTTCAGGTTCTCAGAAACTTCATGAGACGAACCAGAAGCTTTGAACTTCGACCGCTTGACCCGGAAATTGAAAGAACCATCAGACAGTTGAGAAGGGAAAGGTGAGAAGGCCAAGAAGCTTTAGTCAACATGGAACCTGAACCTTTGAACGTTGCACCACCAATTCCCATTCGTGACAGAACCATTCCGGTGGTTGACAGACTCATTTCCTGTATTGTACTTCCTCTCTTACCAGCAAATGCGTGTGACATCAAAACATGCATTCAGATGATTCAACAGTCAGTTCAATTCGGGGGGAATGCAACTGAAGATCCTAATGCCCACATCAGTAACTTCCTGGAAGTTTGCGGCACTTTTAACTACAACAGAGCATCAGAAGAAGCAATGAGACTGCAATTTTTTCCATATTCCCTGAAGGACAGAGCTAAAGCTTGGCTACATTCACTACCAGCAGGTTCTATCACAACTTGGAACACTTTAGCCACCAAATTTCTTGCAAAGTACTTTCCACCAGCCAGAACCGGAAAATTGAGGAATGACATCACATCCCTTGTACAACAAGATTCAGAATCCCTCTACGAAGCTTGGGAAAGGTACAAAGATTTGCTCCGGAAATGTCCTCACCATGAGATTCCAAAATGGCTTCAAGTCCAAACATTCTATAATGGGCTTTCTGGAATAATGAGAACCACAATCGATGCTGCTGCTGGAGGAGCCTTGATGGCAAAAGGAGAAGATCAAGCCTGGGACCTAATCGAAGAAATGGCCAACAACAATTCCTTGTGGCCAACAGAAAGGAGCATGATCCAAAGAATTGTATTAATTTATGAAAGTGGAGCCAATACAGCAGTCAACGCCAAGCTAGATCAGATATGAAAATTCATGGAGACTCTTACCACTGGATCCATAAGTTCACCATATGGAGGAGCACCAGAGTCGAACCAACTTGAAGAAACGGTGAATTATGTCAGCAATTTCAACAGACAATGGAACAATCCATATTCCAACACCTACAACCTAGGGTGGAGGAATCATCCCAATTTTTCATGGAGCAACAATTCAGGCCAACGGCAGAACTATCCACCACCTGAATTCCAGTAACAGAACAAAAGCCAGGAGCAGGAAAATGAACCAGGAATAGCAGAAGTGCTGGCTCAGTTAAAAAAGTACGATGCTATCTTTCAGAGCCAATCAGCTTCCATCAAAGCACTGGAGAATCAAATCGGACAACTGGCAAATGCTCAGAGTTACAGACCGCCAGGTACCCTTCCTAGCAACACAGAGCCAAATCCAAGAAACATGGGGAAGGAGCAATGTCATGCCATCATGTTAAAAAGCGGTACTGAAATCAACAAAGATGTTGGAGCCAAAACAACTGTTGAGGAAGTTCCAAAAGAAACAAAGCAACAGATGGAGGAAAAAGAAGCAAAGGAAAAAGAACAGATCATTCCACCTTCACCTTTTCCTCAACGTCTTCAGAAGAACAAATTGGACAAGAAGTTTTCTCGGTTCCTGAAGATCTTCAAAAAGCTGCATATCAACATTCCATTTGCAGAAGCGTTGGAACAAATGCCCACATATGCCAAATTCATGAAAGATATTCTTTCACGAAAACGGAGATTGGGAGATTACGAGACAGTAGCATTAACAGAAGAATGCAGCGCTATCATTCAAAGGAACTTCCCCCGAAGTTGAAAGATCCTGGCAGTTTCACTGTTCCTTGCGTCATAGGAGAACATAACTTTGGTAAGGCTTTGTGTGATTTAGGTGCGAGTGTTAACTTGATGCCTTTTTCTATTTTCAGGAAATTACAGATTGGAGAAACAATGCCAACTTCAGACTCACTACAACTTGCTGATAGAACGCTCGTATTTCCAAGAGGCGTAGTTGAGGATGTGCTGGTCAAGGTTGACAAATTCATTTTCCCAGCAGATTTTATTGTCCTTGATATGGAGGAAGACGCAGACGTGCCAATCATCCTTGGGAGACCATTCTTGGCTACAGGTCGAACCATTATTGATGTACAAAAAGGAGAATTAACCATGAGGGTACAGGACCAAGAAGTAACATTCAATGTTTTCAAGGCCATGAATTTCCCAGATGATGAAAAGAATGAGGAATGTTTCAAACTCGATGTGATACACAGTACCATTCAGAACTCTGATGAAATACAAAGTTCTACTAACAAACTTAAAACATGTCAATTGCCTGTGGAGCCTAAAGATAAAGCGTCTTTTGTACTGAAGGAGCCAATTCTTGCACTACAAGCAACAGAAGAGAAAAAGTTCCACCAGCTTAACGAATTGGAGGAATTTCACAATCAGCCTTTTGAGGATGCCAAATTGTACAAAGAAAAGGGCAAGAAAAGACATGATGAGAACTTAGTGCGCATACAACTAGAACCATGGCAGAAGGTACTGTTAAACAAATCAATGGTGAAATTCTTCCCATGGAAGCCAAAATCACGGTGGTCAGGTCCATTTGTGATCACCAAAGTTTTACCAAATAGAGCCGTTGAGATACATGATCCTGACGCTAACAAAACTTTCAAGGTTAAAAACAAGCGTGTCAAGCACTACTGGGGAGAATCATTTGAGCGACAAAAAGAAAGTGTTACACTTTCAGATCCAGCTTAACGTTCGAGAAGTCAAGTCTGGCTGACGACTCTAAACTTAGCGCTAGCAGGGAGGCAACCCATGCAATTTGTGTATATATTGTGATTTGGTGTGTTTTATTTTTGTGTGTTTAATTTTTGCAGGTTTAGTCATTTCAAGATGGAAGATGCTCTCATAAATCTTCACAAGCAATTTCCTTCTCTCCCTCAAAAATCTCTGATGAAAGTTTATAAAGCTCGCTTAGAACGGATGAGACTACTGATGATCAAAGGTATTCCTACTGACATTCGTTGGTTAATTGAAGCACGGGTTCGATTGGCAGGTGAGTTTTCTGACTCTTTTATTTCACATCTGCCTGGTTTAGGAAAGAGCACATACGCTAAAAAGAGAAGAGCCAAAAGAATGTGTGTTTGTTATAAATGTGCTCGCATATTTTGTAATACTCGTTGTCGTTCTTTAGGAATGGTGTCCGATAACCGCGAAGATAAGATTAAATTCATTAAGGATGTCTTGAGTAAGGAGTCTTTGGATGACATATCTAAAACTCTTGAGACGCATCCCAGTGGATGTGTGTATCATGAAATTCGCATGTTATATGCACAATTCCAAAAGGAAAGACAACTGTTAAGTCTCGGGAATCTGACTCAAAAAGACCCTGTTTGCCAATTTATAAGAAAATTGGATGGGAAGCTTGTCCCTGACGCATAGACGTCAATCAAGCCGTTACTTTTCTTGTAAATATTATATCTCTTTGTCTTTTCTTAATAATTGTGATTTGTTTTGTTGTTTTCTTTTATTTTCTCCGATAGGATCCAGACCTTTTTTACTATCACGATATTAATTCGCTACTAATCGTCCTCTGGAAGATACTTGTGCTATTTTTACTCACCCTTTTCAGGTACTATAAATTCAGCCTGTCATTGCACTTTTGAAGGCATCCTGAGTTGAGAAAGAAATACATAAAAAATGGAAGCCACTTCAAGAAGACGAGTTGAAAACATCTGTGTGTTTTGCGGTAGTAGTGTTGGAACTAAACCACAATACGTAGAAGCAGCACAGGAATTGGGTCGAGTCTTAGCTGCAAGGAATATGCACTTAATATATGGCGGAGGAAATCTTGGACTTATGAGGATCGTTTCAAAGGCTGTACAGGAGGGAGACAGTCATGTTTTGGGAATCATCCCAAAACCCTTGGCAGAGGAAAATCTTATTGGATCATCAAACGGCGAGGAACTGATCGTGCCAGATATGTCTGAACGACTGGTAGAAATGATTAATAGTGCTGATGCTTTTATCGCTTTGCCAGGTGGCTTGGGTACATTGGAGGAAATTTTTATAGTTCTATATTGGGCGAACCTGAACATACACCAGAAACCGCTTGGACTGCTCAACGTTGATGGATTTTATGATTTTCTTTGTGTGTTTCTTGATGATGCTCGGAGAAATGGGTTCGTGTCAAAACCTTTGAAAGAACTCATCTTTACTGCCAGAACTGTTCCGGATCTAATAGACCAACTCATAGCCTATGAACCACAAGTTGACCCTATCCTTTCAAAGATAAATTGGTCCGAGGACGATCGTGGTAAGAGGCGTCGTGTTAATCTAGATCTTAACCTTTAATTTCCTGTAGATTTCAGCTAACCAGGTACGACCTTCTTAACTCTCCTTTTACTGTTTAAGACATTGGGGACGATGTCTCATTTAGGTTTGGGGGAGGGAATTAGTTGATTAGTACCTTGTTTTTAGTTGTGTGTTATTTTTATTTTAGTCCAAATTTTTTCGAAAAAAAAAAATTGGAAAATTTTCAAAAATTACAAAAATATTTTACATTTTTATTTGACTAAAAAGGTGGAATTGGTAAGAGATAGCTGAGTAAGGAGTTTCCACTCCTGAGACGTATCTCAAACCTATTTCGAAACAAGTTAATTTTTGTTTATTTCATTTTGAATTATTTAATTTGTGAATTCTCCATAATACTGACTAAAAGGAATCTTCATATGCTCAGTTGAGAGATATTATCAACATATATAGTAACATACTGACATGAGCTAAAATTGAAAAGTTTGTAATATTCAGTGCTCTAGTTTAATTGGAGGAAACATCTCAAAAAGCAATGGAGTAAAAAAAAAAAAAAAAAATAAAAAAAAACTTCTGAGATCCGAGTTATTAAGTCTGTAAGGGTGTTTTAACACCTAGTGCCCTAAAGCCAACTAGTTTGGGAGTCACTGGCCCAAAGCTCGTTACATGGATCGAAGATGCTGCAAAAATATATATATCTGAAGTCTGAATGATTAAGTCTGTAGGGGTGTCTTAACATCTGGTGCCCTAAAGCCAACTGGTTTGGGAGTCACCGACCCAACACTCGCTACATAGATGGAAGATATTGTATATAAATAAAAATTAGTGAAAAATCAAAGAAAAAAATTCAGAAAAATGAGAAAAATTATTCCATTGCTACAAAAAGGTGTGAAATCTGATAGAACTTTAGGACAAAAATATTACTCTCTTATCAACTGCACTTATGACTGTTGTGGGCAAAAATGAGTTGTTTAATATTTGTTGGCTGTGTATATGAAGAATGGTAAAAATAATCGGAGAATTTACTTATTCGGTAATTTAGAAGGAAATAAAATAATTAGTAACTTGAAGTAGAAGTTTCACCTGATTAGTCACTAACTTCTTTATTATCTTTTCTCTTGGCTTTTTGCTTTTGTGTGCATTAGTTTTATTATCTTTTTACTTTTGTAAAACGTTTATGGGTATTGTTGCTGTAAGCCCTCACGAGACTATAACTCGTCCACTAGGGACACCTAGGGGTTTAAAGGCTTGTTGCATATGCTAAATGCAACCGTGATCCCTACGAAAGTGGCTTAGTTTAATTTTAATTATTTCTTGTATTTTATTTTGTTGTTTTGCTCGAGGACTAGCAAAATGTTAGGTGTAGCCTATTGATGAGCGGAAAATATATCAATATTTACCGCCCCTTTAACTTAATATTTTGTTTAGTTTCTCGGGTTTGATGAACGTTTTGATGTGTTTTAGTTTATTTTGCAGATAAAATAATATCGGGTCTCAATGAAATCATTTAGGATGAAATATGGGGCAATAAGGACAATTATTGGACTTGATATATTAATTTTGGAGATTGGAAACTTGAAAGGGCGTTTTAACGAAGTGCAGTTTTGGAAATTCCAGTTTTGTGCATCTTTCGTATATTGGGCATAAATTTTTACTCCGATATCGGATTGAGCTGATTCAAGTGCCAGATTAAAGAAGACTCAAAGATCTACAACTTTTAAAGAGAAATTATTTTCGAATTCTGAAGATTTCATGACCGAAATTGATGAACCATCCAGAAGTGTGTGATGTGTAATTATTAAAGTCATTATCAATCATTTTCAAAGCAAAATATAAATTAATAAATAATTAATAAAAATTATCAAATCAACACCAAACAAGATAAGCAATTAGTGTAGCAATTATGGATTTGGTGGAGTAATTAGTGGAGAAATTAATAATGGATTTGGTGGAGAATTTGATGGATGATTTGATATAGGAAAAATTTTGCTTATAAATACCAAGCCATTTCATTTGTAAAATTCATACTTTCTTCTTTGAAATTCCTAATGAATAAATAAGAAGATTGTATCTTGTTTGTTTATTTACAGCTTCCAGTAATTAATTTCTGCTTTCGTACTTTCTTTTCTTTACTTTTCAGTTTTTACTTTCCGCAATTTACTTTTACGCATAAACCTTTTCTTTCTTTACTTTTGCAGTTTTTATTTTTCAAGCAATGAGGAGGTAACTCCCCTTTGCTGGGGTAAAAGGTAAAGCTTTTATTATTGCTATCTAGATTAATCTCCCTTAAATATAAAATATAAACTATTTAAAATCTGACTTAATGAGGATACCGCTATATTGGCCGGTTGGAAATTAATTATAAATTGGTTTTAACCTGACTAAGTATGGATACCGCCTGGTTTATAAGAGGTTAAATTATAGTTTGGGTAATATAAAGGTTTATTTATTGAGTTTTAATCTTAATGCTTTTTCATTAACTGGCCATTAATAAAATTGATATGGTAAATTTAAAATGAACTAGACATAGGGATTTTAAGTTTAAGACCCTAGACTCAATAGCCCACGATCTCCCTTGAGGATAGATAACCCTTTAATAGATTTCCTTACAGGATAGGAATATACCTGTCGGGCGGGGGTAGCCATAATTGGAACTTAATCTTAATGAATCCAGGTAATTTGGTTGACATAGACATATGGTTCAATTGGGTTATACTGGATATTTGTAGTTGACCATCGGAAGAGGCTTTTACATAATTTAGTGTTCCAGGTTAATATATCAATATTTTATCCAACTATAAGATAACCACTTCATCTTTAAAATGATATTGGAAGAAATCACAACCCTAGATAGTTTTTAATATTGAATTTTCTTAAAACCTACTTTCGAACAATTTTATTTACTTGTTTTTAAATTTAGAATCGTCACCATTTCAAATCAATCAAACAACTTGTTAGATACTAGTAATCATTTGACCTCATAAAATTAATAGATTAGATATTAAGTCCTCGTGGGATCGATATTTTTATACTACTTGAACGATACGTGCGCTTGCGTTATACGCGTGTGTTTACGCCGGTCACCTATGAGATCGGCTACCCCACTTAAGGGCGGATCATATCATCATGCTAGTCTCTCCGCTTTGTGAACGCCCAGATTATTCACAAAATTATGATTATGAACATTTGAGAGTAATGATTCTCATAAGGCATGAAAGCCATCATCTTATTACTCCAAAGGCTTTATTACAGTGTTTGATGATTCATATAAGTTATGTAAGACTCGTATAATAAAGATCGTCATTTATTAATTAATGAAAATATTACAAATACATGTATATATATCCCTAACAGTTGGATGCTCAGTTTGCTAAATCTCTATACATCTTTAAGAAGATCCATATCAACATCCCATTCCCAGACGCTTTAGGAAAAATGCTAAACTATATGAAGTTTATGAAGGAGATGATGTCCAAGACGAGGATGCTCGCTGATTTTGAAACTGTAGCACTCACAGAGGATTGTAGTGCCATTATACAGAAGAAGTTTCCTCCAAAATGGAAGGATCCTGACAACTTCACAATTCTGTGCATTATTAGAAATCGATATTTTGGTAAGGCGCTATGCGATTTGGGTGCTAGTATCAATCTCATGCCCTTATCCATCTACAAACAGTTGGGCATATGTGAGGTAAAGCCAACCACTATCACATTGCAACTAGCAGATAGATCTTTCACTTACCCACGAGGAATCGTAGAAGATGCATTGGTTAAGGTGGATAAGTTGTATTTTCCTGCTGACTTTCTTATTCTTGATATGGAAGAGGATCATGACATCCCAATCATCATTGGGAGACCTTTCTTGGCAACAAGCAGAGCGATCATTGATGTGCAGAAATGTGAATTGAAAATGAGAATTCAAGATGAAGAAGTCACCTTTAGTATTTTCAAAGCCATGTCGAGTTCTCAAGGTGATGCAGAATGTCACAGGGTAGATATTGTAGAGAATGGAGTTGCAAACACGCAGGGTAGAGTAGTATTTCAGCATTCTACGAGTATAGTGCAACCGTGCATAAAAGAGGATCCTCCACAGCCAAAACTGCAGCCATTCCTAAAATTCCACAAAAAAGAGGAAATCCAGAGTCAGTGCTCACTTGAAGATGATCCAAGGGAAGCTCAAAAAGTGGTCGAGCTAATTTTACCAAATGTGCCGTCCAGAATTTCAAACTGGGGGGAAATATATAGATCATAGAGGATCATCTATGGACAAACTTCCACAGCCTGCCAAGCTATCTTTTTCATATCATAACAACCGGTGGATACCAAAGAAGAAAACATATGAGACTACCTGGTCCATTATATTGAAGCCACTATGATTATTTGGGTGGTTGCGTCTGGCTGGAGACGTTAAACTTAGCGCTAGCGGGGAGGCAACCCTTGCATTTGTTTATTTTTATTTTTATTTTTCTTTACTTTAGTTTTATTTTATTATATATTATTTGATAGTTTATTAGTTTACATGTATTTATGCAGGTATTAGTACGACCCACACAACCCGCACAATCAAATTCTGACCAGCATGAGCTTGATCAACTCCATGCACGATAGTATTGTTCCTTACTTTTGTTTCTTTATTTTTATCTTACATTGAGGACAATGCAAGTTTTAAGTTTGGGGGTGTGTGCATGTAGTGATAATTCCTGCTAAATTAAAAAAAAATTGTTATTTTTTTTATTTTTAATCCTTGATAGTAAAGCATAAGTCTAATGATGAATTTTGTTTACTTTAGATGAAATCATAGAAATGATAAGTTCCCAATTGATTTTTATCTGATGCATTGAGTATGTGATCTTGGTTAGACTCGTAAGCATTAACAATAGGTTTTAAGCAGTAAGAACAAAGTAATTGGCAAAGTGATTAGTTGAAGAAACTGATTGATGATGAATGACCATTTGCTTAGATGCCTATCTCGATTTTCTAGTGTTATGACGTATGGTATGGTTAAAAACAAATGAAAAAATTAAAAATGAATGAAAGAATGAGAAAAGAAAGAAAAAAGAGTTAAACCACATATAATCGATAAGCATGAAGCTACCCATGGGGGAGTGTTAGGGCCACCATGAGGAGAAATGATACCTTAAAGTGTATGTGTGTTAAAAAAATGAAAAAGAAGTAAAAAAAAAAATCATACCATACTGAGCACAAAATTGGTAAATACATAGTACTTTTGAGATATCTAGGTCTATTTGACCCATCAGATCCTAATTTTCGAGAATAAATCATTGAGTTGGCTTACTAAGGAGTCGAGCTGTGAATGAACCTTTACACACACACACACACTCTGTGAGTCTGGCTTAGATGAATTATTCAAGAACTTGGATTTTAGTTGCATTGATTACTTTGAAAGTTCTCTGATTTCATTGGTAGCATTCTTTGAGGATAATATTATGCGTAACTATCAGGACTATTTTATTTGCTTTTATTATTTTTTAATGATTGCATGTGTGTGAATGACGTTTGTGGGTGTCGTCGCTGCAAGCCCTCATGAGACTATAACTCGTCCACTAGGGCCGCCTAGGGGTTTAAAGGCTTGTTGGATACGCTAAATGCAATCATGATCCCTACGAAAGTGGTCTAGTTAATTTTGTTTATTTTTGTTTAGTTTTTATTTAGTCTCTTGCTCGGGACTAGCAAAATCTTAAGTTTGTGGGTGTTTGATAAATGCGGTTTATACCCACTTATTCATGCATTCTTAGCTTACTATTTTATTAGATTATGTGTCATTTTAATGTATTTTGTAGTTTCCTTTATGTTTTATTGATAAGAAGCATTGGAGAATGGATATTGGAGCAATTGGACTTGTTTTGGGACCTTAAGGACGCATCAGAAGCACGCGGGAAAGCATAATATGTGAAAAATCATTATCCTGAAATTTGGCCTGCCGTCGCGAAACCTAGACAGACTCAATACATTATTCCCGAGGATTTGGCGTCGCAACGCCACTTCCGGTGTCGCGACGCTGCTACAGATGTCCAGAATATTTAGTTTTCAGTGTTCTACACGTATAAGGACTCCAAGACTTCCTTATAAATACATAAGCTCGTCCAAAACCCTAAAGATGAGGTTAATACACAACTGAAAACTCAAAATACCTATTTTTAGAGAGATCCAAAAAGAAAGATTGAAGAGTGACAAGATGAGACGAAGGCGGTGATGTCCGAAGATGAATGGATTCGATTCGGGTTTAATCTTCTAGTTTATTTCTTTAAATTTAATGATTTCTTTTAGATTCATGACCATGCTTTCATTTTTTTATTATTTGCTCATGAACTAACTCTATTTTTCTAGAGGATGATGCAACCAATACTTGAACGTATATATTGATTGTCAATCTAATTGTTATGAAGTTTTATTTCAGTTTATTTTTATTCTCTTGTGTTTAATGCTTCTTGTTTTTTGGCCATAAATTGAGATGATGAGTGTTTAGAATCTATTGCTTAGGAGAGAGGGATTTGAATAGGATCTAGAGAATATAACCTAGGAATTTTATAGAGTTCGGGAGAATCTATAATTCCTTTGAAGTCGTTAACTCAGAATCACAGAGCGTAATGAATTGTTAATTACTATATTTTTATAGTGATATCAAAGTCTGTAATTGATAATATATTCACTCGGCACTCGGGAGAAGAAGTTAGAATAATTTAGGATTCTTGACTTATAAACAATGCAACTGAATAAGAATTGAATGACATGACAAATACATATGGGGATAGCTAGGTGAAATCAAAGTCTAGAATCTCTCTTCTTGAATTATCTTTATCAAACGTTTTACTATCTTGTTTATTTATTTTTTAATCTAAATTTAGTTGTTTTCTGAATAAAGTTAGGATTATTAATTATAGTACTTAGTGTGAGTTGAATACAATCCATGTGGGTTCGACACTCTTTCATTTATCTTTACTAAAACTTGACACCGTACACTTACGGTACGATATAAAATATCACAGTACTTGCATTTTGTTTTTGCGTTCTTGCTTTTATTTTTGTTTTTATTGAGTGTCCATGCATTCTTGAGTGAAAGAATAACTAGATATTTCCACCTTAATGCTCTAACATTCTAAGGTTAAAAATCTTGATATTCTTAAGTTTTTCTATGCCTTCAGTTAAAAAAAAAACAAAAAACGAACTTGAATAGATTCAGTGTGTTCTTTGCTTATTGCATGCATGTATTTCTTTGCTTATTTCTTGTGTATTTGAGTTACCTTATTACTTGTGTTTTTCCCATAATAGAGTCAGATTCATTTCCATAATAGCCTAATTTCATTGCCATAATAAATCAAATTTATTTCCCATAACAAGAGTTGATTTTGTTTTCATAATAGCGAAATTTTATTGCCATAATAAATTAGATTTATTTCCCATAACAAGAGTTGATTTCGTTTCCATAATAGCCAAATTTCATTGCCATAATAAATCAGATTTATTTCCCACAATAAGAGTTGATCTCGTTTCAATAATAGCTTAAGATTTGATTTGCCTTTAATCCCGCTAGATTAAGTTTCCTTAATCTCGCCAGATTCAGTTTCCTTAATCCCGTCAATTTAAAGATCTCGCAGATTCAGCCCTTGTTTCCTAAAACAGCTTGGTTGAAATTAAGGGGGTTGGCTAGAAGGTTACTTGTTTAGGACGCGTTCCTAAAAAAGAGTAAAATTTACAAAATTTTTGGTTGAATTTGGTTGGATGTATTTTGTAAATGGGTGTCTGTAGATGATATTTCACTAACATTTTTATCGAGCTAGGATCACATCATCATCTGTTCAGACTTCTTAACATGCTAATCAACTCTCTCTCCTCCTTGCACGCTCAAACAAATTTCACCGACACTTGGGAGATCCAAAGTTTAACAATTAAAAAATTAAAAAATAAATAAAAAATTAAAACTTAGAAGATCCTTAGTTTTAAATTTAAAAAAAAAAATTAAAAACTTATGAGATCCGAAGTATTAACTTATGATCTCCTAAGTTTTAATTCAAAAGAATCAAAAAATATTAAAACTTAAAAGATCTCAAATATTAACTTAGGATCTCCTAAGTTTTAATTCAAAAGAATACAAAAATATAAAAAATTAGGAGATCCGGAATATTAACTTAAGATCTCCGAAATTTTATTTTAAAAGAATAAAAAAAAATTAAAACTTATGAGATCCGAAGGTTCTCTGAAGTTTTAAATTAAAAAAAAAAAAATGGAACTTCGGGGTAGAGTTCGGAGAAGTTGGTCATTTTGACAAAACGCAAACGTTGTGACTCGTTTTGGCAAATGATAAAGTTTTTTTAGTTAGTTTTGCCAATTTCCCAATGAAAAATGGCTATTGCTGCCTAGAATTTTAGTGGCTTTTCTACTTTCTTATCGTGCTTCGTTTCGGAAGATGAAGGCTGTTGAAGAAGATGAAGCAGTAGAAGGATTTGTTTTAATCATGAGCATGGAACTATGAAGAGTGTGTGACCTGCAGCGACTGCATCTCTGGTTGTGGAGCTGGAGACACTGAATGGCTCCACTGGAATAGGAGCAATCCCTAGTGTTATACCAGCGTCACCAACCAGCAAAAACAAGACGAATGAATGTGAAAGCACCAAAAAATATTTTGGTGACTACAACCAGGGAAATGTGGTTAAGAGTGCAATTTATGGTCCTTATGGAGGGTGTACTGGTTGCGGTGGCTGTCACGCGATTGCTGCAATTGCAGAGGTGACTGCTCCGTCTGAATGGTCACCAGCACAAAAATTGTGCCAGTTATTAGTCTTCAATATCTAAAAGGTAACTATCAAAATAAGCCATTGCAACTATAATTCTGTAGTTGCCTACAGAAGATTATGAAATTATTAAACTATGACTTTCTCTGCCCTCTTTCAATATAAGATTTGCTCTAAATCTCAGTAAAAGTCGAACTAACTACTAAATAGTCCTGCATTTGTACTGTAAAGTCGCAAGTTTCAGGTCACATATTTTTCATTTAATTAAACTGCATAAAGGATTTTCATCAGCTTTCCTATTTCCTCTCAGAATCCCATTAACTTATTTCAAGATCAGCGCCAGCCAACATTACAGAGAATTATTGAACAGCAGTGCAGAATAGTAAACAAGTACTTCAAATAGGGTGAGAAATTAGAAGAAGTTAAATTCGAAAAAACAATTAAATCTCCCAAGGAAAATTAAAGTCCATAGAGCTTAGGGCTAAAATGGGAGGAGAATCATGGATGTTTTCCAAACTACAAGCTGAAACATCAAATAAACTGAGAGAGGTAGCACGTGTAATGTAAAACTGCCAACTAAAATAACAAATGCAAGACACCCAAGGCAGATGCCTAGAGCATGTGCACATCACCAAAACTCAAGGAATGGAAAATAAGCAATGGCAATCCCAAGGATAGCCCTTTCAACAATGCATCAACTCTTTCCAAAATTTAGAACAACATTGTAGATTTGAAGAAAACAACATGGGAATTGTTTGTAATACACTAATCAAATAATCATCCAATTTACAGTCGCAATAACAATTCACATTTCCACAACGTCAAACCAACTAAATAACATTAACAATTCAGCATTTATTCGCAAAACCTATATAATAAATCTCTGTCTCTTTCTTATTTAACAATAAATGAATATAAAAACATAAACAAATATAATTACTGACATAAAAAAGAAGATGTTTCGGGAGGCTTAGCATTTACCAAACCCTTACCATCCTGATTCATTGCCTGGTACTGTGCCGCCGAAACCCCTCCTGCCGGTGCAGCCACAGCGGCCGTTGATGTCGTGTAGTAGAACTGTCTTCCGGCACCATCATAGCCCACTTGTACAACCCCAACCCCTTCACCATAACCACCAATTTTAGCATGCTGCTGAATGGAACCAGCTACTGGTGCTGGTGCTGATACTAAATTGTACATAGGCTGTTCCTGCACAACCCTCTGCGCTCCATAATACGCCTGACTAGCTGGCTGTTGCAGTGTCGAAGCTGGATACAACCCAGGAGGAGGAGCATTAGCAGGTATGAGATAAACTTGCTGCTGCTCTGTTGGATAATTACCAGCTGTCATCTGACGTTCTGTTAAATACGTAGCTGATGGAATTTGCATTTGCATCGGCATAGGAATTGCCCCTGGCGGCGGCGCCATTCTCTGCCCAGCCCCGGCGTAACTTGCCCTAGGGATTTGGTTCGCTTGCTCGAGACCACTAATGTTCAATCTTTGTAATTCTTGCCTTTGAATCTCCACCAGCTGATCTCCGATCAGCTGTCGATCCTCCGATCCACAATCTGATCCGGCGGTCACATCTTTGCCTACAACCTCAGGCAGCGGCACCACCACTGTTTCAGCAAATTTCGGCTTATCAAATCCGAACAAGAAATCCGGATTCGTCGCCGATGCCAGAGCCGCCGAAGGTGAAGAACCTTCAAGCGTTTGGATCTGGACAGAATTCAACGCATCCAAGAACCACTGCCGGTCAGATTTCGATTCGCTCGCCACCGCCGACATTTTCGGATTCAATGTAAACAGAAACAGTCTCAGTCTCGCCGGTTTAGCCGACGCGCGGTACAGGCGGTCGTATTCCAACATCATGTGCTCAAGATCCTCCTCGTTTGTGACGGAGATCAACGCGTCGAGGTCTTCGCCAGGGAGCTGGTACTTGAAGCAGACGTTATCATCGCCGTAGAGAGCGGAGAGCTTGGCCATGATGGCATTGAACTTGATGTTTCGTTCAACGGCGAGGATTTTGGTGTCGCCGCCGACGTAAGCAAGCTGATTATCGTGTTGTCGAGGCTGAATTTTGCCGCCATAACTGCACATGAACTTGACTTTGTAGTGGGCGAGTGGCTCGTCCCATGACTGGTTCTCACTGTCGATTTCCCGGGAGCGTGGAGATGAGTCGCGGGAATCAGGGTAAGATGAGTATGAATAGTTTTCCATCGAAGCATCAAGAAATCAACGTGCTTAGGGTTTCTGAAGAATTGTGAGACAGAGAGAATCCATATTGGGCGAAAAACGGCGTAGTATCAATGGCAAATTGTTCAATTCTGTAGCTGATATGGGGTCCAATGAATTTCACAACAGAAGGCCCAATTGAAAAGCCCAAATAAACAACTTCTTCAACCTCGCCAAAATCTCTTGATTCGATTGAGATTTTGAGCCGATAACAATGATTAAAGATGTGTTCATGGAAAGAACTCCACTGAAATTAGACCACAAACAACGGAGGCTTTATATTCGACTTAATCCCTCACCCCTGCAAAACGACACCGGAGAGGCAGCTTGTTCGATCTTCAAAGACGACAAGAAAAAACCGGTCCCGCCCTCCAAATCAAAATCTCAGCCGTCCGATTGTCTCTCATTGGTCATTGAACAACGATTGGATCGCCGAACAAACATGCGCGCCAGGTTTCCAGAATGCTATTGGGAGGTATCAATGTGGTTGGCGTTTATGTTAGGGCTAGCGATCCCGCTTTCAAAAATTTCACCATCGATCTTTGTCAGGTACGGTACATTACATTTTGTTGAATGTTTTGAGTTTGATTAAAATCAATGGATTGGATTATAGATCCGAATTCCGTAAAAGATGATGGGTTGTAACTCAGTTTTCTAACATGCATAATTCAATAAAATTAATAAATAATAATGATGCAATTCTAAAATCAATACATACTTAAGGATTTAGAAAAATCTGTAAAATATGTAGATTATATTAAACCGAGTTGTTTCTCTGTTCTTAAAAACTTATTAGCCTCGCCTCGATACTCTACGGATTTCTTGTGGCTAACGTTCTCTCAGGATAACTTGATTACTTCTTGATTTAGGGGCACTTCTTAAATCAAGAACACGAACTAGAAACTATAGTGGAAACTCTCTCTTATTTTATACTCACTAATAATGAATTAATTATGGAGTTTTTGGATGGAAGAAAATGAACACAAGAGTCTCTTTTTATAGGCATGGAATGATGCTTTTGTAGACACTCTTTGGTTTAGGGTGTAACCCTCCTAAGGGTTATACCCATTCTTTATGTCTTTTGGAACCTAGAGATGTGTTCTTCCAATTTAAAGGACATGTCCATTCAATTTGTGTCTTTCTCATAAGGCACTTCTTAAGGAACATGTCTCTCCTACACTTATACTATATATTTAGAGAATTTACAACAACTCTCACAATTCTCTAAATATTAATGCAGACACTTAAGAGAGTTTCCGTGAAATAAAACTGCATCGAAATAGATAGCTTTCGCCTTGAACCTTTTCTAGTGAATGACAATCGGATTTACTTGGCGAACCAGTGACCCATAGTCTTGAACTGTTCCGCCGTTGGTGTAAATCAAGACAATTGCCAACATATAGCTTTACTTCGACCATTTCCCGTTCTACGGTTGTGTTCATTTCAGCCATGAATATTGCTCATGGATTCATCAAGTACTTTAGGGAATTCAGCCTTAAAACTCCCATGGAAGCGACCTTACTTCTTACTTGAAATATGTGATCTACTATAAAGAGATAATCTGCCTTAACCCCATTAGAACTCTTCTCCTAATATAGTGATCATTAAAAGCCTTAGCTTATCCTGACCTTGACAGACAGCACTCTGCGTCATTACAGGAATGGGAAAGAGTATAAAACTCTACAGTGCTTGTTTTGAATTGCACAAAGTTTCGGTTGTCCATTTTGAACCTAGAACTTAGGATCTCCAGTCAGCTAGGTTGGGTTTCCACATTAACAATTCTTAATTTATAGGCTTCAAGCCCATTCCCTTCGATGACTTCTCAACTCTCTCTCTAGGTAAACCTTTAGTAAGTGGATCCGCTTGGTTTTCCATCGATTTGACATAATCTAACGAAATTATGTCACAATAACATATCCTTTTTGAGTTGATTTGGTGTATACACATTTATCACACTCATTGATTTTAAACTCACTTGATAACATCTATTTGTCAAATTTTTCATGCCATTGTTTAGGTGCTTGTTTTAATCCGTATAAGGATTTTACAAGTTTGCACACCTTCTATTCTTGTCCAGGAACATTGAAACCTTCTGGTTGTTCCATGTAAATCTTTTCTTCTAGTTCACCATTTAAGAATTTCATTTTCACATCTATTTGATGTATTTCAAGACCAAATACAGATGTTATGGCTATGAGCATTCTTATTGATGTGATACGAGTCATTGGTTAATAGGTATCAAAGTAATCAATGTTTTTTTTTTGTCTATACCTTTTATGACAAGTTTTGCTTTGTACTTATCTATTGATCCATCCAGTTTCATTCTCCGTTTGAATATCCATTTGTAGCCCAGTTGCTCACAACCTAGAGGAAGATCAACCAACTCCCAAGTATGGTTTTGAAGGATAGAATCAATCTCGCTATTGATAGCCTCTTTCCACAAAGGTGCCTCTGAAGAAGACATTGTTTCTTTATAGCTTTGAGGCTCATTCTCTAACAAGTATGTCAGAAAATCTGGTCCAAATGACTTAGACTTTCTAGCTCTTTTGTTACGTCTAGGTTCATTTTCCTCAACCTTTTCATGTTGATCTGATTCTTGGTTAACTTGATCACTGCCTTTAACAGTATCAATAGTTCTTTTGAGAGACTCTATTCTTTGTCTTTCCTTACACGGAAATGTCTCTTCAAAGAATGTCGCATTCCTTGACTTAATTATCATATTTGGATTGATGTCAGGAATTTCAGACTTATCTATCAAGAATCGATACGCACTACTGTTGTGAGCATATCCAATGAATATACAATCAACATTCTTGGGTCATATTCTAACCTTCTTAGGTTTAGGAACCATCACTTTTGCGAGACACCCCTACACTTTCAGATATTTGTAAGAAGGTACGTGACCTTTCCACAATTCATATGGTGTCTTGTCCAATCTTCTGTGAGATAGCTTGTTCAGAACGTAGTTGGCGGAAAGTAAGGCTTCCCCCACAAGTTCTGGGGTAAACTAGAGCTTGTCAACATGACATTCATCATTTCTTTCCACGTTCGATTTTTGCGTTCAGCAATCCCGTTTTGTTGAGGCGAATAAGGAGCAGTAGTTTTGTGAATAATTCCATGATTGGAACAATATTCACCAAATGGTGACATATTCACCACATCTATCACTCATGCTTCTTTTGATTTTCTTGCCAAGTTGATTTTCAACTTCGTTCTTATAGTGTATAAAGCTCTCAATAGCTTCATCTTTGCTCCTCAGCAAATACACATAACAGAATCTTGTGCTATCATCGATAAAAGTTACAAAGTACTTTTTACCGCCTCTTGTTTGCACAACATTCATATCACACACATCGGAGTGTACAAGTTCCAAGGGTTCAGAACTTCGTTATATGAAATGAAATGATGCTCTGTTCATTTTTGCTTCAACACATGCCTCACATTTATGTTGGTTATCAATTTTAAATTTAGATATGAGGTCCATGTTAATTGATTTACGCATTGTATCATAATTAACATGTCCTAACCTCTCATGCCATATATTTTATGACTTAAGAATATAAGCGGAAGATGTAGCTTTATTATTAGCATTGTGTCGTTTGACAGTCATTACATTGAACTTGAAAAGGCCTTCAGTGAGGTATCATTTTCCTACATAGATATCATTCTTGGTCAATACAAACTTATCATAAACAAATACAAGCTTGAAACCATTCTTACTAAGGAGTGAACCCGAAACCAATACCAGGAACATGCAAAACATTCTTCAATGTAAGCTCTTTCCCAGATGTCATCTTCAGAACCACTGTGTATTGTCCAACCACTCTAGAGGTAAACGAGTTTCCCATTGTCAGATGATCGCCACCATCAACCTTCTGATATGAGAAGAACATCTTACTATCAGCACATATATGACAAGTAGTGATGAGCGGAAAATATATCAATATTTACCGCCCATTTTCCTTAATATTTTGTTTAGTTTCTCAGGTTTGATGAACGTTTTGATGTGTTTTAGTTTATTTTGCAGATAAAATATTATTGTGACATAATGAAATCATTTAGGACGAAATGTGGGTCAAATAAGGGCAAAAATTGGACTTGACATATTAATTTTGGAGATTGGAAACTTGAAAATGCGTTTTAACGAAGTGCAGTTTTGGAAATTCCAATTTTTTGCATCTGTCGTATTTTAGGCATAACGTTTTACTCCGATATCGGATTGAGCTGATTCAAGTTCCAGATTAAAGAAGACTCAAAGATCTACAACTTTGAAAGACAAAATAATTTCGAATTCTGAAGATTTCATACTCGAAATTGATGAACCATCCAGAAGTGTGTTGTGTGTAATTATTAAAGTCATTTTCAAAGCAAAAAAATAAATTAATAAATAAATAATAAAAATTATCAAATCACCACCAAACATGATAAGCAATTAGTGGAGTAATTAATAATGGATTTGGTGGAGCAATTAGTGGAGCAATTAATAATGGATTTTGTGGATGATTTGATGGAGGCAAAATTTTGCCTATAAATACGAAGCCATTTCATTTGTAAAATTCATACTTTCTTCTAAGGAATTCCTTAAGAATACTAAGACGATTGTATCTTGTTTGTTTATTTACAACTTTCAGTAATTAATTTCCACTTTCGCACTTTCTTTTCTTTACTTTTCAGTTTTTACTTTCCGCAATTTACTTTTATGCACAATACATTTCTTTCTTTAATTTTCAGTTTTTACTTTTCAGTAATGAGGAGGTAACTCCCCTTTGCTGGGGTAAAAGGTAAAACTTTTATTACTAATATTTAGATTAATCTCTCTTAATTATAATATATAAACTAGTTAAAACCTGACTTAACGAGGATACCGCCATATTGGTCGGTTGGTAATTATTTAAATTGGTTTTAACCTGACTAAACTGGATACCGCCTGATTGGTCGGTTGGTAATTAATTATTAATTTGACTTAATCTGGATACCGCCTATATGGCTAGTTGGTAATTATCATGCAAAGTTAATATATTATATTAAGGGAGATATCTAAAATAGAAGTAATAAAAGTGGATCCTTTTACCTCAGCATTTTATTTTATTGTACTTTTACTTTATTTACTTTTCAGCAATTTACTTTCAGCAATTTACTTTCAGCATTTATTTTTCAGTAATTTACTTTCAACATTTACTTTTCAGCATTTAATTTTATGTCTTTTATTTTATTTAAGTTTTTACTAGCCCTAGTTATGTGTCGTAACTAAGTTAATTATCTGGGGTTGTGATGAATTCTAATATCACCGGTTTATAAGAGGTTATTTTATAGTTTGGGTAATTTAAAGGTTTACTTATTAAGTCTTAAGTTTAATGCTTCTTGTTGTCTGATCACCAATAAGATTGATGTGGTAAATCTAAAATAAACTTGACAAATGAATTTTAGGTTTCAGCCTTAGACTTAATAGCCCACGATCTTCCTTGAGGATAGATAACCCTTTAATAGATTTCCTTATAGGATAGACATATACCTGTAGGCGCGGGGGTAGCCATAATTGGAACTTAAACTTAATGAATCCAGATAATTTAGTTGACATAGACATATGGTTCATTTGGGTTAAACTGGATATTTGCGTCTGACCATCGACATAGGTTTTTGCATAATTTAGTGTTCTAGGTTAGTAAACCGATTTATTACACAACCATGAAATAACCACTTCATCTTTTAAAAGATATTAGAAAGATTCACAACCCCAGATAGTTTTTAATATTGAATTTTCTTAAATCTACTTTTGTGCAATTTTATTTACTTGTTTTTAAATTTAGAATCATCACCATTTCAAATCAATCAATCAACCTGTTAGATACTAGTAATCATTTGACCACATAAAATTAATAGATTAGGTATTAAGTCCTCGTGGAATCAATACTTTTTATACTACTTGAACGATACGTACGCTTGCGTTATACGTGTGTGTTTACGCCGGTCAAGTTTTTGGCGCCGTTGCCGGGGACTTATTTATCTTTCACTATTAGTTTAGAGGTTAGATACATTTACTTGTATCTAATTTCTTTTTACTTATTATTTTTGTTTTCTTGTGTTTCAGGTTCTCAAAAACTACATGAGACGAACCAGAAGCTTTGAACTCCGACCGCTTGACCCATAAATTGAAAGAACCATAAGACAGTTGAGAAGGGAAAGGCGAGAAGGCCAATAAGCTTTAGTCAACATGGAACCTGAACCTTTGGAGGTTGCACCACCAATTCCCATTCGAGATAGAACCATTCTGGTGGTTGACAGACTCATTTCTTGTATTGTACTTCCTCCCTTACTAGCAAATGCGGGTGACATCAAAACATGCATTCAGATGATTCAGCAGTCAGTTCAGTTTGGGGGGAATGCAACTGAAGATCCTAATGCCCACATCAGCAACTTCCTGGAAGTTTGCGGCACTTTCAATTACAACCATGAAGCTGAAGAAGCAATGAGACTGCGTATTTTCCCATACTCCTTGAAAGACAGAGCTAAAGCTTGGCTACATTCACTACCAGCAGGTTCCATCACAACTTGGAACACTTTAGCCACCAAATTTCTTGCAAAGTACTTTTCACCAGCCAGAACTGGAAAGCTGAGGAATGACATCACATCCTTTGTGCAACAAGACTCAGAAATTCTCTACGAAGGTTGGGAAAGGTACAAAGATTTGCTCCGGAAATGTCCTCACCATGAGATTCCAAAATGGCTTCAAGTCCAAACCTTCATAATGGACTTTCTGGACTAATGAGAACCACAATCGATGCTGCTGCTGGAGGAGCTTTAATGGAAAAAGGAGAAGATCAAGCCTGATACCTAATCGAAGAAATGGCCAACAACAATTCCTTGTGGCCGACAGAAAAGAGCATGATCCAAATAATTGCAGGAATTTATGAAAGTGGAGCCAATACAGCAGTCAACGCCAAGCTGGATCAGATATGCAAATTCATGGAGACTCTCAGCACTGGATCCACAAGTTCACTATATGGAGGAGCACCAAAACCAAACCAACTTAAAGAGACGGTGAATTATGTCAACAATTTCAACAGACAGAGGAACAATCCATATTCCAACACCTACAACCCATGGTGGAGGAATCATTCTAATTTTTCATGGAGCAACAATTCAGGACAAAAGAACAATCCACCACCTGGATTTCAACAGCAGAACTATCCACCACCAGGATTTCAACAATAGAACAAAGGCCAGGAACATGAAAAAGAACCAGAAATGAAAGAATGGATTACAGAGATGTTCAAAAAGCAACAAGCAGCATATGATGCTATATTTCAGAGCCAATCTGCTTCCATCAGAGCACTGGAGAATCAAATCGGACAACTGGCCAATGCTCAAAGTTACAGACCGCCAGGTAATCTTCCCAGCAACACAGAACCCAATCCAAGGAACTGAGGGAAGGAGCAATGTCATGCCATCATGTTAAAAAGCGGTACTGAAATCAACAAAGATGTTGGAGCCAAAACAACTGCTGAGGAAGTTCCAAAAGAAACAAAGCAACATATGGAGGAAAAAGAAACAAAGGAAAAAGAACATATCACTCCACCTCCACATTTTCCTCAGCGTCTTCAGAAAAACAAACTGGACAAGCAGTTTGCTTGTTTCCTGGAGGTGTTCAAAAAGCTGCACATCAACATTCCATTTGCAGAAGCCTTGGAACAAATGCCCAGCTATGTAAAATTCATGAAAGACATTCTTTCACGAAAACGGAGATTGAGGGATTACGAGACAGTAGCATTGACAGAAGAATAAAGGTTGTCTCTATAGTATAAGACAACATCCTTAGATCATTTAAGATACTTAAGGATGTTCTTAACATCAATCCAGTGACCATCACTTGGATTGGCCTGATTGTGACTCCATATGCTCAAAGCATATGAGACACCAGGTCGCGTACATCTCTTTCAATGTACGAGTTCTTGGAGAATGCCAACAACTTTTAGATCTATCCCAGTAGATCTTTATTCCTAGAATAAAGGTTGTCTCTCCCAATAATTCTACGGAGAATTTTCATGAAAGCCAAGCTTTCACCGATTGTATTATGGGAATGTCATTTCCAAGAAATGATATATCATCATTATTTAGGACAATAACTGTCAGTGTGCTCCCACTAACCTCCTTATATACACAAGAATTATTTTTGTTTTTGAATTAAATCATATACCATTATGATTACATCAAAACAATATAGTTCCAAGAACTCAATGCTTGCTTCAATCCATAAATGGATCGAATTAACTTGCAAACCTTGTTTGCTTGTTTTGGTACGACAAAACCGTTAGGATGTTGTAAACATCCTCCAAAAGGTTTCCGTTTAAGGAAATTGATTTTGACGTTCTGCTGCCACATTTCATAAATGAAACATGCAGCATTAGCACGCATTATCCAAATGGATTTAACCATGGCAACGGTAAAGGGTTTCGTCGTAATCGACACAATGTTGATAACGATACCTCTTCGCTACAAGCCTAGCTTAGTACGTTGGTATGTTGCCATCCATGTATGTCTTCCTTGAAGACTTATATAGTACCAATATGCACAATGTCTTCCGGTATATCAACCAGTGTCCAACCTTGGTTGGTATATATGGAATCCATTTCGGACATCATGGCACTTTGCCATAATTGGGAGTTGATACCTTGTATCACTTCCTCATACGTAGTCGGTTCGTGTTCCTCAATAAGATTGACATTTTTACGAGGTGATATCAGAAACCCATACCTCCCAGGTTGTTTTCTGACTCTCTCCAACTTGCGCGGTTCTTGTGTATTCGAAGATTATGGTACAGTTTCATCCTTGATGAACTGTTTGTGTTCCATTAAGGTTCGGTGCCTGGAACAGTATTACTCCGATTTTCATCGAGTTTTACTTTCCTCACACTTACCACTGCATATAGGTATTCCTCTTAGGAAAACCGCATGGTGAGCAACAATTACATTGTTCTCTTGTGAGTTGTATAAGTACTATACTTTGGTTTCCCTATGATAACCTACAATTAGGTGTTTATCCGATTTGGGTTCTAGTTTGGTATCATCCAAACATATGCCTAGCATTCTCAAATGTTCAGGAATGAGAGAACCCAGTTTCTTTCCTGTTCATATCTAATATGAAATCTGTCTAACAGATTTTTATAGAACCTTATTCAAAATAAGTGTTGCACTGCTTAATGCGTATCCCTAGAATGAAAATGGTAGCTCAGAGCGACTCATAATTAACCTTATCATGTCTAACAAAATTCGGTTTCTCCGTTCGGACACACCGCTCAATTGAGGTGTTCCGGGAGGAGTCCATTGTGAAAGAATACTATTCTCTTTCAGGTATTCGAGAAGCTTATTGCCTAAGTATTTTCCACCACGGTCTAACCGTGATGGTTTAATACTCTAGCCGATCTGTCTGTCTACTTCGTGTCGAAACTTTTTGAATTTATCAAAAATTTCTGATTTGTGTTTCAAAAGAAACACATAACCATAACGCGATGCCACATCCGTAAAGGTTATGAAGTATTCATATCCACCTCTAGCCTAGCTAGACATGGGCCCACTTACGTCACTATGAACGAGGGCTAACAGATCGGTGACACTTGTACTTTTACCAAGTAAAAGGTGTTTTAGGCACTTTGCCTAATAAACTAGATTCGTAGACATTATTTGAATATGATCAAATCCGTCCTAGTACCCACTCTTCAAAAGTGTGGATATGCGAGTCTTGTTTAATGTGTCCCAGACAACAATGCCACAAATAAGTCTCATCTGATCAAATCAGTTTGAGCTATTTGTTTGTCATGTTATATGTTTGAGATTCATTTATATTCAAAATATAAATACTGTTATTCACATCTAATGTGCTTATCTCAATATCATCTTTATAAAATGAAACATTTTAGTGTTCTAGAATATAAAGGTATATCCGCAACGGATTATACTCTGATATAGAGATAATGTTTCTAGTCAAACTATGTACATTTTAACAGTTTCCTAATTTAAGTACATACCCAAATGGTAGTTCCTAAACTTAGGTTTCTACAGTTAAAACAGCGACTCTCGTCCCGTTTCCGATTCGCAGATCAATCTCAACTGAAGTCAGTATCCCGCTAATCAGCAGATTATGCACATCAGTACATATCTATGTACCACATCTAGTATCAAAATCCAATTTTGAAACTAATAGTGAACATATTTATGACAAACATACTTAAAGCCGGGGCCTTGCCCCTCTTCACTTATTTCATGTCTGCCTTGTCCATACGGCAGTCACGCTTTCAGTGACCCCATTTGCCACAGTTTAGGCAGACATCTTGGGATATGTCCTTTGTCTTCTTAGAAGACTGTGATGATTTTGCCTTTGCCATTTTTAGAAGCTCTGGCTCTGCCTCCTAGAGCATAGCCATTAACTCTCCAAGAGTTTACTCTTAGTTCACAATGAACCTGTCCCAGCTTTCGGGTATAGACTATAAGATCAAATCTTTGGTAGTCTCGGCCACGTAGGTAATGCCTAGCTAACCTAGCTGATCAATGTCAGCAATCATCTGCGACACCTAGTGCTCGACAGATGTACCCTCTGACATACACGAGCAAAAGAGCTTCTTTTACAATTTGTAATTCTAAGATCTAAAAATAAATTTATGAAGATCTTTAATTTCATCATCATGGTACAAGGATCTAATCCTTAATTTTGACAATGAAATTAAAGTGTCATTGCAGTAAGCATAAATGATTGAGCACTAAAGTTATCATCACATGAATCTTCCAAAGATCATGTTCTACTATTTGCTTAACTCTGGGCTTAGGCCCAAGAGATTTTTCTATCAAATAGAATAACTTCTCAGTTCCCAGGACTATCCTGAGGTATTATTCTTAATTTGAAAATTAAAGCCGTTTAAAAATATTTTTACCCAGGTTATGTTTTAAACGATAATCTTTCATTTATCTTGGACAAGACACCGATATGGAACAAAGCCTTCATGATTCAAACACATTCGTGATGGACAAAGGCCTTGACTTTGGCCAACAAACAAGTGCCAATCTTGGATTTTGAGAATGAATCATTCAATGGAAGGAAAAACGCTTAATATGTGTTCAGGGTTTTTCGCGTAATTGGCAACCAATTAATTATATTTGTTAAGGTCTCATCATACACCCTTAAACATGCATTCTAAAAACATAATAAGGCGCGTAAATAAATTAATAATGATATGCAGATGGATATTTAAAACACTTGTTCCTAGAACAAATCTCTCACTTTCCTCTCTCCCGATAGTACAAATCTTACTTCTACCCAATTACATAACACTTCTAAAGAAACCTCATTTACATTGAGGGGAATAGGTGAGAAGAGAAATACAAATAATCAAGAGGTAATAGGCTGGACACGCATGTCCAATTTAATAAATTCTAAATTTATTACAACAATTTCCAAAATTACCATCACCCATCTAATATCCATCTGATATACATTATTCATACATCACATCCATGTATTCACACAAAGCATGTTATCAATCAATCTAATCCAATTAATTAATATGAAATTAATAACCATCCAATGTTCAAACAACGATTTGATTTGCGAGAGTCAAACTCGTTTTAAGAATAAGTACTCAAAGTACGAATTCTTGAATTATATCAAACTACAACATAAAATCCAATTTAATTTGTATTCAATACTAATTCTTTATTTAATTCCAAATTAAATAATTACACTTCATTAATGTGCCTTTAGCGACTTAGATTCTAAATCTAATCCTTACGGGTCTCAAAGCCCAATTAACATCCAATGTCAATTTAATTAAAGTCCAATGAGCTTTCAATTAATTTATAAGGCATGGACTTTGGCAACCAAAGCCCAATAAGGAATCACCCTTTTGCCAAAAATCAATTTAGGCCCATTAGGCCCAATTAAAATTTTAAAGGTCCATTTAATCATATTTGGACTTTATGGAAATGGTTTTGGGCCCAATTGGATCCAACCAATTAACATAAACCATACTTGGCCCAACCAAGCTCATTAAGCCCAAATACAACTTTATTAGCCCAATTCCAAATTTAAGCCCAATTAATTTAATTACAATATTCCAACCATCACAATTAAATCAATTTAAAGTGTATAGCCATAATTAATTAACCAAATTAACATTTCCAAAACACCAATTTACTTAATTAATCATTCTTAATATCATCAACACATGTCCAACATTATTGAATCAAAAAATCAATTCATTTCCATGCTTGTAACTCACGGCAATATAGGGATTTTTTGTTCAATTCCGATTTCAATCCAATTGAATCCTAAATCAACATTTCCCAAGTCTTTCAAACTCATCCAATGATTCAAAAAACAAAAAATCACCATGACATTTAGGGCACCAACTTTCAGCCAAGCCAATATCTTGGGGAAAATTTGATCCAATTCAATTTTCATCAAATTGATCACAAATAACTCTAAGTTATCATCATTCAAGCATACTCAAACAATCAATTTCATCCAAACAAGCTCAAATTAATTTACCCAATTTTACCCTATATCAATTTCATGCTTAAATAAGGCTCTGATACCATTGTTGGGTTTCTACTATAGTCCCAAGATCATTCAAGCAATGAAAATAAGTGAATACAATAAATAAGTATGGCGGAATCATATTTACAATGATCGGATTTGCGATACGAGGAACAATCAAAAATTTCTTCAAGTTTTGAAGCTCTCGACAATCCTTCATTTTGTGCTCCTTTGATTTTCAGTCTAGCCCTCCATGGATGATATACAAGCTCCAATTTTTTTTGAGTGGATTCCATGCTCAAAGGTTTGTTTCCCTATCACCTTTGGATGACTCTTTATGTGCTAGCATTGGAAAGATTTGCCACAAATCTTCCTTATTTCTTCTTCTTGCTCTCGGTTTTGAGAGAGATAAAAGAGAGAAAATGGCCCTTGGCCGTGAGGTAGGAGAAGGGAGAGAGAGAGAATAAGTGAGTTGGTTTTGTGTATTTAGATTTCTAAAATCTAATACCAAAAATTCAAATCCAAAAGTACAAGGCAATAAAGCCTTCCAACCACCCCCATCAATCACAAGTGACTAACATCATATCACTCAAAGTGACAAGACATTTATCACTTGAATGACTAATGATGTGACGCTTGATGTGACTTGTGGGCCGCACTTGAATCGAAATGCGAGTGGGCCCGCAAACACTCCCGGGCTCGGGTTCGCTAATTCCGAATTAACGAATTTTTCGTTGCGACGAAATTAAATCAAATTTAATTAAATAATTACGCCTAGCAAAATTACTATTCACGTCGCTAGCGAATTAATTCTAAATTAACTCGCTCGCCCGAATTAAAATCTAATTTTAATTCCGCGTCGAAATCCAATTTCGTATAATATATCGAATATATTATTTTATCGATTAATTCCAAATTAATCGTTCTCTCTCTTTAAATAATATTTTATCCCAGATAAAATATCTCCGTAATTAATCCTAGATTAATTTTCTCTCTCTATTAATTAATCCTAGATTAATAATGTGCGAGTCATACGTCATCGGTGAATCTTCGGGAAGCGACCCATGAGATCCCCGGATATGTTGGCAGTAAATCCGGTCGTCAGACTATCCGAACACGTACGTACCTAGTACTACGTTTTTTTTACCGATTTACAAGACATGGTTGGCTTCTAACAAAGCACCGTGCCTACCCAATTCTCCAGAAATATTCTTAAAGGAATATGTAATCTATATCAGGCATAGTATACGTAGTATAGCGTATTGCGATCCAGTATCGGATGTCACGTGCAAGGCTTGAGGCTGGAATTGTGTCTGTCCCGTACGAAGCACATGTCGGATCTCTGGTAACTAGTCTCTATAATCGGATAATCATGACCTAGTCATATTATCCCGATGACTGCAGTACATAAGAGTACCAGTTATGTATCCTACGTGACTATCATCTCCACTATGACTGGAGTGATACTTCCATCTTGACATCACACCCAATACACTATGATTCTCAATATACCCAGAAGAGGCGTACACAGAACCTGTTAAAGCCCTGGACGACCAAAACCAAAGTACATTGATTGTCACAAGTATTAGCGGTGCAAGTCTCAGGTTAAGACAAAATACACCTACCCTGATTCGGACTTCCATAGACACATAGTCATACTACCAATGAAATTCCGAGGGGTCTATCCAGAGCGAAGCTGTTTCCGTACCATCGGTAAACACAACCTCTTATCACACTTGCATGAGTATCCTATACCCAAATATATGAGAACTATGTCGTTATGCTCCCATAACACGCACAAGTGTAATACTAGTATATTCTGCATTATCGATGTCCAATCTTGATAATACTCTGACTAAGGATGTTTTAATGATTAAACATTTGTGGATTGATACTGTCTCATATCATCTCAATCCAGAACTAATCTTATGGACTTTTATCATTTATATATCCCGGTAATCTAATTACAAATGATAAAAGAGCAATTTCCTTTGTCACATAGTTAATTTGTACAACAACACCATGTTATGTACAAATAGTGATGCTATGGGTCATAATTGTCCAACATTCCTACATAAAGCATGTGTTGTCTACATAAAGCATGTGTTGTCTTGTAACTTTATTCTTTGTATGCGTTAAAGCTGTAAATTGCTTTAGTGCTTGAGAACTTTCATTATAACTGCTGTAAGTATCAGTCATGTTTGCTGCACCAGTTGCGTTTTGAGGTGCATTAATACTTGGATTGATTGTCATTTGATGATTCCCTCATCTAAGCCGATTTCAATGTAGTCGGATATTCAATTTGGGGTTTTTCTTTGGCTTTTGGACCTGAGATATCAGACAATCGTTATTTCTTATCATTATTGTTGGTTTATGTGAGAATTTGTGAAGAAAATGTGTATCAATATTTGCTTGATTTAGAACTTACAATGAGAGGCCTTTATATAGGCATTATACAACTACCATATTAAATACACAACTACCATATTAAATACACAACAACACAACTACCAACTACACACTACACAACTAATTCCAACACCCAACTAATTCCAACAATTAATTTCAACACTCCCCCTCAAGTTGGAGCATACATGTTATATGCACCAAGCTTGTTACGGATGAAATCAATACGAGGATCGCAAAGAGACTTAGTAAGGACATCTGCTAATTGACCGTCTGAGTTGACAAAGCTAGTAACAATACATCTTGACAAAATTTTCTCTCTGATAAAGTGACAATCTACTTCTATATGTTTGGTCTTCTCTGAAACACAAGATTGGAGGCGATATGTAATGCTGTCTGGTTGTCACAGATTAGTTTCATTTGTGCTCCTCCTCCAAACTTTAATTCTTGCAGTAACTGTTTCAACCATATCAGCTCGCATGTTGCTAAGGCCATAGCTATTTTTTCCTATGTACTAGACCTGACAACAATAACAACTTGCTTCTGACTCTTCCAGGATATGAGATTACCTCCAATCAGAACACAATAACTTGTAGTAGAGCGTCTATCTGACGGAGAACCCGCCCAATCTGCATCAGAATAACCAATAACCTGAGTATGTCCATTATCTTCATATAGTAGACCTTGGTCCGGTGCTATTTTAATATATTTAAGAATGCGTATAACAACATCCCAATGACTCTGGCAAGGGGTTTGTAGAAATTGACTAACCACACTTACAACAAAAAAAATATCCAGTCGTGTGATGGTAAGGTAGTTTAGCTTCCCAACTAATCTCATGTATTGTCCTGGATCATCCAGTGGTTCTCTGATTAGCTTCATATACTCTTCGAGATTCTCCAACGGCTCCCTCTCTTTTAGTAGGAGTTTAACATTGGGATCCATAAGTGTGTCCACCGGTCTGCAATCTAACATACCAGTCTCCTGAAGAATATTTAATGCATACTTTCTCTGGGAAATAGCTACCCTGGAGTTAGATTGTGCTACCTATATGCCAAGAAAGTACTCGAGTCGTCCCAAATCCTTAGTCTGGAAATGATTAAATAGGTGTGTTTTTAGCTCCCGAATACCCTTTTGATCACTTCCAAGGATGACGATATCTTCCACATAAACTACTAAGTAGATGCATTTTCCATTGGAATGGCGATAGAAAATAGAGTGATCAGCTTCACCACGAGTCATACCAAAATCTGTAATTACAACACTGAGCCTCCCAAACCAAGCACGAGGAGACTGTTTTAAACCATAAAGAGAACAACGAAACCGACATACAAACCATACTCCCATTGAGCAACAAAACCAGATGGTTGCTCCATATAGACTTCCTCCTGAAGATCACCTTGGAGAAAGGCATTCTTGATGTCTAACTGATAAAGGGGCCAATGACGCATAGCCGCAATGGAGAGAAACAATCGGACAGAGGCAATTTTGGCTACAGGAAAAAAGGTGTCACCATAGTCCAGACCAAATATCTGTGTATAGCCCTTGGCAACCAGACGAGCCTTAAGACGATCAATGTTCCCATCAGCACCAACCTTCACTGTATAACCCACCGACAACCAACTACAGATTTTCCGAACGGTAAAGGAACCAAATCACATGTGCCACTAGAGTGTAGGGCGTCCATTTCATCAATCATCGTCTACTTCCACTCAGGGTGGGATAGTGCCTCACTTAGCTTCTTAAGAATAGAAACAGAAGACAAAGTGGAAACAAAAGCATAATATGGAGCAGATAAACGATGATAAATCATAAATGTGTATATAGGATGAGGATTGTGAGTGGAATGAATACCTTTGCTAGTGGCAGTAGGATCATGTAGGGCAGACAGGTCCATAGTAAGGGTGGGAGCTGGAGCAGGGTGTGTCAGCCTGGAGAGGTGGAGGGCGAGGACGATGTTGGTAGACCTGAAGAGGACGAAGTGATGGGACAACCTCTGATGGAGGACTATATAATGGAACGGGAAAAACCTCGGGAGAGAGTGGAATGGGCGGTGTATATGGAGAGAAAAATAGGGATGACTCAAAGAAGGTGACGTCAGCGGAAATGATGTAACTGTCAATAGTGGGAGAATAACAACGATATCCTTTTTGAAGTCTAGAGTAACCCAAGAAGATACATTTGATAGACTTAGTACCCAGTTTATCCCGGCCCGGTGTCAGGTTATGGACAAAGCAAATACAACCGAATATGCGAAGGGGTAAATGCTGGAGAGGTTGAATGGGAAATAGAATGGAGTGGGGAAGTTGATTTTGTAAAACAGCGGAAGACATACAATTGATTAAATAGCAAGCTGTGAGAACAGCGTCCCCCTAGAAACGAAAGGGCAGATGGTTGTGGAGTAAAAAGGTACAGGCCGTGTCGATGATATGTTTGTTCTTACGTTCAGCGACACTATTCTGTTGGGGTGTGTGAGCACAGGAGGACTCATGAAGAATATCGATAGAGGACATGAAGGTTTTGAACGGGGTAGAAAAATATTCACGAGCATTATCACTGTGTAATATGCGTATAGGAACACCGAATTGAGTTTGAATTTCAGCACAAAAGGCTTTAAAAGTCGAAAATAACTTATAACGATCTTTAAGTAAGAAGAGCCAATTGTTTCGAGAATGGTCATCAATAAATGTAACAAAATAGCGAAATCCCAAAACAGTATTGACACGACAAAGACCCCAAATATCAGAATGAACTAAGTAAAATAGGGACGCAGCCCGATTATTAATACATTTGGGAAACTTAGTACGAGTTTGTTTGCCAAGTTGACACGACTCACAATTAAAGGAAGATAAAGCAGAAAGATGTGGAGATAGCTTCTGGAGCTTGGACAGACTGGGGTGACCCAACCGACAATGAATGACTTGGGCAGAATCAGAAGAAGTGCAAGCAACGGAAGATAGTGACCTTGAAAGGTGATAGAGTCTTTGTGACTCATGTCCTGTACCAATCATCCGTCCCATACTCTGGTCTTGCACGACAATAAAATTACTAAGAAAAGTGATAGAGTAGTTAGGATCATGAGTGAGTTTACTAACGGAAATAAGATTAAAATGACAACTATGTACATAAAGAACAGAGGTCAATGGTAAGGAAGGAACAAGAGAAGCTCGTTTGATACCCTTATCAACGATTTTAGATCCATTAGCAAGGATAACCATAGGGAGAGAATCTGAACCGATTAAAGATGAGAAAAGGTGTGGATTACCAAAAATATGATCGAAGGCTCCAGAATCAATAACCCAGGGGCCGAGAGGAGAGGACTGAGTGAGGCGGGCCACAGAATTACCGGTGTTGGCAACAGAAGCAGAGGATGGTTGCTGAGAGGCCTGATACTGAAGGAAATCAGCATAATCCGGGCCGGATTAGGTAACCTGCTGAGATGAGTGCTCTGAAGAAATAGGAGAGGAAGTGCCGTCAACTTAAACAACCTTGGCAGTAGAGGGACGAGTGGGTTTGCCATGAAGCTGATAGCAACGTTCTCGGGTGTGACCAACCTTATGACAGTAACTGCATTTTGGACGCACTTATCGGTGAATATGGGATCCACGATTGCCCGTGGAACTGCCCTGTGCTACAAATATAGAAGGCTCTACGGAGTGGGATTCAGAGTTAATAACAGAAGTGGAGGTGACTCGAAGAAGTCGAGCAAAAACATTTTCCAGAGAGGGGGATAGTAGCACTGGCCAAAATCTGATCATGAATGGGCTGAAGCTCAAATCGGATCCCAATCAAAGTTAACACCATAAAGAACTGTTCTCGCTGGCGTTCCTGTTCAGCAATAGTAGTGGTAATTGGCAAGATAGAATTGAACTCCTCTCGCAATGATTCAATCCGACCAATAAACTCATACATATCCAGATCACCCTGATTCAAGTGAAACATATTGGACACAACATTATAAAATCTATGTATCTCATTAGTATATAAAGTGATAACCTAACTCCATAACTTATGGCAAGTCTTATAGGGTCGAAACATGACAAGAAGTTTAGAATCAATTGACAGCCATAAGAGATTACATAATTGAGCGTCAAGCTTCCTCCAAGACCGGCGCCCGTCCTCAAGTATAGAATCCTCACTGGAGGTTAAATGATCTTCACACCCTTGCCCCATAAACTATAATTCAACCGAAGCCGACCAAAAAACATAATTTATAGAACCAAGTAACTTATCAGTTGTAATAACAGGAGAACCAGAAAGAGTTGGGACGAAGGAAAGTGATTTAGGCAAAATCGGAGCTCGGGGGTGAGTGTCGTCTTCCGACGGGCGATCCATAAATAATATCACGGAAAAAACCGAGCAAATCGGCGCTCGACGAAGGTAGAGTGGTGACCTCTGAGGGCAGTGGTGGTGGTGGTTTGTGGAAAAAAAGTACGGAGGTGGTGGTGGGTAAATCTTCCAGGGTATTTTGAGAAAAATAATGAGATAGACATGCCAAAGGATGAGACCGACGGTTGACAAGGAGTCAGAGGATGCCAGAGGTGTCATCGGATGCATGTCGAAACAGTAACATCGGCGGTGGCAGTGGCGGTGGTATCATCGGGAAAAAAAAACCCTAAGATCAACCTACTGATACCATGTGAGAATTTGTGAAGAAAATGTGTATAAAAATCTTCTTTATTTAGAACTTACAATGAGAGGCCTTTATATAGGCATTTTACAAATATCATATTAAATACACAACTATCATATTAAATACACAACAACACAACTACCAACTACACACTACACAACTAATTCCAACACCCAACTAATTCCAACAATTAATTTCAACAGTTTCCATACTAGTAAAAGAGATAAGTTACATACTATATTGAGTTGTTGATTCTCATTTAGAAGCCACATTTTCTCATATTGCTGTTAAGGCATGGCAGTGAATCAAATTTTCAAACAGTAACATTCTTTGCCTAGGAATTTCACTTCATGTGAATGAGCTAAGAGGTGCAAAAGCTGTTCTAGATAGGGGTGTGCATTAATCAGTTTTAACCGATTAACCGAACCGTTTCGACCCATTTTTTTATTACGGTTCGGTTAATTTGGTTAAATCGGTTATTGCGGTTAAAATTATTAATTTTTTCGGTTATTCGGTTCGGTTACGGTTATGAGATTCGTTTAACCGAACCGACCGATTAACCGAAATTAAACTTTATATAAATATATTTCAAAACCCTAAACTAAAAATAATACTTATAAACCCTAGGTTCTCTCATCTCTGTACCAACTCTAGCCGCCAGTCAAAAAATTGCAAATTCTCAAAATCTACTTACAGCTTCAAGCCTTCAATTGCAGTCTTCATCTTCTCACCTTGTTCATCTGTAAGTTTCAGCGTTCTTTATACAGAAGTTTCCGCAGGGAACATTACATTATCATATCTTGTACAGATGCACTTATTTGGGCCAATTGAATGTATGTGTGCATGCTTGCTTTTCTTTGGTTCCTTTATTTCATTAATTAAAATGCAGCATATTTGAAAATTAAAGCATCAATATTTTTTGTTGATCTTGATAAATGTTAAAATAAATCTCCATATTCTTAGAAGTCTATAAATTGAAAGTCTATGTATTTTAAAGATTCCACGAAAATGTCAAGCTAATGCAACTGGTAGAGAATATGATAGTTTCATTTTTGGGAATTTAATAATTAATATCAGATGATAAACTAACTCACAAGTTTCAACTAGCAATTATGATCACATCTTCCAATTCCCCCAGTTACGTTTCCACAGAATCAGATGCAATTTTCTCAGCCACTAGGACACCAGCAATTTCAAGGTAGGCAGCTGGCATCTGGACAGATGAAGATGAAGAAAGCGACCTAACAATAAAAAACTATTTTTGAACAAAATCCAGTTGGGTTTTCGAGTTAATGAGAACTGTTCTTGTCCATTTACTTTAGCTTCTATTGATCTATTCTCTAATCTTGAATCCAGTGATATGAAACCCAAACAATTTGTTTGTCTTTGTTTAATTACTTACTGCTATAGCTGCTATTGAAGTAGCTTTGTTTAATTAGTTCTCGTTTTGGTTGATTGTAATTGTTGGAGAAATTTGGACCATTTTAAGGCTTTGTTGACTTTGCCTTTGACCAAGTCTATTTTTGAGAAATTTGGACTCACTATCTTGACACTAAAAGTTTGTGTTTAAGTAGCTGAGTCTTTACAGCTTCTGTTACAAATGCTCTACTCCAACAAACTTGTGTTATCCAATGACTAATATTAACTACTTTAACTCACTAGTTAAAAGATTAATAACAGCCATGGTTTCTGAATTCTGAATTTTTTCTATTGTGTAAAATATATGTTTCTGAATTCTGATATTTTCTTTTCTGTTTCAGATTGGAGGATCACTCGTGAAAATGAACCAAGGTGAAGCAAATGAAATTGGACAACCTGCAGATGAAACTTCTCATCCAAACACTAGTCAAAATCCAATTACGCAAGATTCTTAATCTATTCTAGATACTTTGACTTCAAGTCCCCCAAAGATGAGGAAGAAAAGCAAGAAACGATATGTAGTTTGGGATCACTTCACAAAGCCTGAAAGTGGTGATGAAAATCCTATAAGTAAGTGCAATTATTGTCATCATGAATTTTGCAGTGGTTCCAAAACTAATGGTACATCATCTCTCAAATATCATCTTAGTATTTGCAAGAAATATTTAGCCACAAAGCCTGCAGACCCTAAACAATCCATTATTAGTATTCATGTCGACTCTAAAAGTCAAGAAGTTACCTCTTTAACTAATTGGAAGTTTGATAATAATGCAATTAGGTTGGCTTTGATGAAAATGTTAATCATTGATGAACTGCCATTTAAATTCGTAGAGGGTGATGGGTTTAGGCATTTCATGAGTGTTGCATGCCCATGTTTTCATATTAATTCTAGGTGGACTTATGCTAGAGATTGTTTCAATTTTTTTCTTGATGAGAAGAAATGTTATAAATCTGAGCTGAAGATATCTGCAAAAAGAATTTGCCTAACTACTGATACTTGGACTTCAATACAAAGGGTCAATTATATGTGTCTCACCGCACATTATATTGATGAGAACTGGAAATTAAACAAAAGAATTTTGAATTTTTGTTCAATTTCTAGTCATAAAGGGGAGGCAATTGGTAGGGCCATAGAGACATGCTTATCTGCTTGGGAAATTGATGGGGTAATGACTGTGACAGTTGACAATGCAAGCTCTAATGATGTTGTTATAGATTATTTGAGGAGAAAAATGAGAACGTGGCCAAACACTATTCTTCAAGCTAAATATCTACATGTTAGGTGTGTTGCACATATCTTGAATCTATTTGTAACAGATGGTTTGAAAGAGGCTAGCAAGTCAGTTGATCGTATTCGACAGGCTGTAAAATTCATTAGACAATCTCCTTCTAGGCTGCAAAAGTTTAATGAATGTGTAGCTATTGAGAAAATTGATAGCAAGTGTATGTTGAATCTTGATTGTCCAACAAGGTGGAATTCCACCTATAAGATGCTTGATGTGGCTTTGAAATTCAGAAATGCTTTTGAGAGATATGATGATCTAGATCCAAATTTTAGTAGAGATCTTACATTAAATTATGATGGAGTTCCTTTGGATGATGATTGGAACAATGTCAATAGCTTAGTAGTTTTCCTACGACACTTCTATGAGATTACATTACGTGTCTCTGGAACGAAATATGTATCAGCCAATACTTTTTTTGAGGAGATTACTGCAATTGATTGCTTGTTGAATGAGTTGGAGAATAATGATGACATGGATATGAGTGCTATGGCAATAAAAATGAGGCAAAAGTATGAGAAATATTAGGGGGAAAGTGACAAAATGAACAAATTGATTTACATAGCTGCCATTCTTGATCCTAGGAGAAAATTAGGGTATGTTGAATTTGCATTAGAGCACATGTACGGTAAAGAATTAGGTGGTCACTTGGCTAAGAGTGTGAAAGATGCAATTTATGAGCTATATGAGGGTTATAAGAAGCTTGCATCTGCAAATAGTCAGGGACCTCCAAATTCTATCTTTGTTGCCTCATCATCATCTACGACTAGTGAACAAGGCAACGATCTTGCAGTTCCTGTATCAAAGCTTATGATATCCAAGTATAAGAGGTTTAGGTCTGAATCTCATAGTGGTGATGCAAAATCTGATTTGGAAAAGTATTTGATGGAGGAAGGTGAAGACGATTGTGATGACTTTGAAATTCTTCGATGGTGGCAGCTTAACTCTTCCAAGTTTCCTTTACTTTCAGAGATGGCACGTGATGTGCTAGCAATACCAATGTCAACTGTTGCATCGGAGTCAGCTTTTAGCACATGTGGGAGAGTACTGGATGAATTTAGGAGCTCTTTGACTCCTAAAATTGTAGAATCCTTAATGTGTTCTCAAGATTGGCTTCAACATTCCATGAAGAAAATTATTGAAAAGGAGGAACAAATAGAAGAAGTTGTGAAGCTTGAGCAAGGTAAATGGAAAAAAATCAATATTATGTGAACTGTTTAGTGTTACTATTAAATTTATTGTCTTTATTTTTTCTTATATGTCAAACTAAAAATATGTTGTGTGCTTGAAATAATGTAGACATGGTAAAACTTGGAATCAAGGTCACTTCAGATTTTGAATATGAGTAATGACATAATCGCCTTGCTGAGTTGCTGTGGATGCTGAGTTGTTGAGCCTAAGGTCCTGAGTTGGTGACTTTGAAGATGATTAATGAAAATTGCTTATTTATTAGTTGTTGAACACCTAATATGTTTGTATTTTTGATGGATTTTGTAATGTAATTTTGAGTGTTTTCTAACTTTCTGGATTGTCTTCTCAAAAATGCTTGATGAATTTATATTTGTGAATTATCTTATGATTTGATGTCTTTTTGATGGATTTGAATTTATATTTGTGTAATTGTGTTAATGCTTTATTGAAAGTTGATGAATTTATATTTATTGGATTGGTTAATAACCGAATTAACCATAACCGACCGAAATATAACGGTTAATTGGTTAATGGTTATGAGTCATAAATTGGTTAATTCGGTCACACTTTTATTTAACCGAAAATTTCGGTTATGGTTAAAAAATCATGGATTAACCGACCGAACCGACCGATGCACACCCCTAGTTCTAGACGGAAATTTCGTAAGCATATCAATTTCAACTATTCTTTCTAATTTGTTATGGTGGGCCTAATTCATGTTCAGTATGATTCATCAATCACTAGAAACAATTAGAAACTGGTTTCTATAATCTTACGATAAGAAATTCAAACCGAAGCTTCTAAAAAGCATTCAAATAATTCCTAATAATTTCGTTGAGAATTATTTTACAAGCCATTTTTTTTATTTTTACCAACTTACGGTGAGAAGTTTATTCTGCATTTTAGGCTTTTTCAGGTTGTTAATGATGAGCCCTGCCCTACAGAAGGTTTGCTTGAAGTTGAGTTGCTTCAACAATTCCTGAATAATCCATCTGCAGAATGTATGTTAGCAAACTCTTAATCATGTAATTCTTTTTGTTGCTTGAACTGTTTTGGGATTGCTGATTTTAACATTTATTATATTGTCATATACTGTAAAGCATGCAGCCAGAAAGATGTTGTTGGTCTTCTTGTCTCAAGTGGCTCCGTGTGTTCTTTTGCATACTTGACTCCAAAAGAACCAATTTCTCAGGCTGCTACTAAAATAAAGTTATCCAATCAATTTCAGTTTAGGCATTATTATTACTTCAAAATGGAAACTTTGCTCATGTTATCTTTCACAAGCATTTGGAAAAGCTTTACTAGGCATTGTGTTTTAGCTCGCAAGCTTGATATGCAGGGTCTAGTGTCACAGGCTGAGTTCGAGACTAGCCATGTTTGCATCAAGCTGCATACATTTTATTGCATACTACATGCATTGCCACATCATTGGAGTTGTAGTTGTAGGCCTTTTTTTTTTTGCACATTTTGAGGCTAAGTCACTCTGCTGCAAGCCGCTAACTTCATTTTGACGTATTTTCAAGGACCTTATGTTTTGAACCACCAGATGAAGTTTGTTCAAGTTAATTAGTGCAACCATAACCACTTGTACTCGGGAAATTTCGTCTGCGGGGTCCAATTCCCAAGTTTGCCTAGAGTTTTGCGGAGTATGCCCACTCATAGACCGAACATTTCACCGTAAAGTGGGGGACCGTAAAAATCTACTCATATGATCTCATCCAGGGATGTTAGCAAGTTCTCGTGACCGCTTATATTGGGGTTTAATGACTCGCTGGGAGCGGCCCAAGAAAATCCTTTTACATTAGATTTTAGAAAGTGTATGACAACTTAATCACTAGGCGCGTTTCCCAGTTTCACTTGTGCAATGTCTTTAAAATCTCTTTAGGGTGATGCCTTGGTGAGCCTTGGGGTGGCTTTGGACATCGGTAGTCTAATGGCATTAGCCGTGAAACGTCTCGCCCTTATATGCTGCTTATGTAACAATGTAAATGTAATGATCTCGATATTAATGAAATGTCCAAATTTCAAATCCGGCTGTCCTGTTTCATTTCTCAGGTTCTGAATCAGTGTGGGCCCTCATCTTCTCGGGTTGAGTAGCATAGTGATTCTTTGACTGGAGATACCACTGTGGATATATGAGTTATCTTCCACACTTAGATGGCAGTCACGTCACCGATATAAAAAATCAGACCTCCGTCTGTTCGTTGGGTGTGGACTCATGCTCATGATATCCTGTGTGTATCAAGAAATGATATGTCAGTCATGTGTACATGGCATAGGCATTCATTATATGATTAGCAATCTGTTAAATCCATTATCGTGGTATACTTCGGAAGTAAGTTCCGAGTGTTATTTAGAATATTGCTAATAGATACGTCGACAAGATTATACCTATAGAGATTTGACGTTTATATTTATACCTTTGGGATAATCCGGATACCTGTGACGGAGGGATCATACGTATGCAATGACCTCGACCTATATGATTCAGCGAGTTTATCTGTGGTCGTCATAATTTACGGGTGGGTGAATTATGGACACGAAATTGGATTTCGTGACGGATATGCCTGAATCTAGAGAGTCTCACTAATGAAATATACTCGTAGAGCACTAGGGCAACTTTTATGAATAATGGAGATTATTTATAAATCGTTTAACCGTTAAACAAAAAATACATGCAAATTGACCAAATGGTCATTTCCTAATTAATGTGTATTTGTATTTAATATTTGATTTTATTAAATACACATTAATTAAATATCAAATTGAGATATTTGACATATATCATTAATATATGTATTTTGATTATTTAATGTAAATATAATAAATATATTTAAGATATTTGTATTTAATTATTTAAATGTTAAATGATTAAAGTAATTGTTTTATAAATATCTTTTACCATGATTAATGGTTAGGAAATGGCACCATTTGATTGGTTACACTTGTTAAATTACTTTATGGTAATGGTTATCATTTAGAACAAGTAACTAATCAAATGAAATTGAAATGAAATTAAAAAAAAAATTGGTATTTATTTTCTTTGCCTTTCACGACAATTGTAGGAAAATAAGTAAGGATTTTTTGTTTCATTTTCAGAATGAACACAAGTTGCCAAATAAATTACAAGTAAAGTTTGAGAGAAAAAAAGCTTGAAGAAAAAAGGAAAAAGCTTAAGGAAATTTGATTTTGTAAGTATTTTCCAACTTTCTTCAACTAGAAAAATATTTCTATGTTTCTAAGCTTCAACATGTGTTGCTTAGAATTTTCTCTACTCTTTAAGCATGTAATTAAATTGGTTTGAGACTTGTTGGAATGATGTATGCATGTTTATTAACAAAGTATGCTTATAATTGGTTATTAAGCATTCTTTTGATTAATTAGTAATCAAGTTCTCATTCTAGAGTCTTAAGGCCACTCATTTATGACATAGAATTGTTCTTGAGTTATTTCAAGTGGTGAGACTTGTTTGGTGTGTTAAAGAATTGATTAAAGTATTGAATTTATTCAATTTAGTGTAAATTGATCAATTGGAGTAATTTGTGAAATAAGGGTTCTTAACCTATTCCAATTTTGGGGCTTTTCATATATGTGGTATATTATGGTTTTTATATGGTGCATATTATATTTGGGATTGATTGGATTTGATCTTGACTTGTTTTGAACAAGATTGTACTAAATTGTAAATTTTGGAAACCTTTGGGGCTTCTCAGCAATTTTGTCTTTTAGTGGGGATTTTATTGCAATTTGTATTTTGATGTGTTGGACATGTTGAAAATCATTTTAGAACTGATTTGGAATCATCAAAAATTGTATTTGAAAATTTGAGGACTAAAATGAACAAAATGCAAAGTTTAGGGGTTAAAAGGTAATTTTCAAAAAATATGATTTATTGGGTAAAATTTCAGTTTTTAAGTATTGATTAATTAAAATAAATATGTTTATTTTAATTGCTCAAGAAAAATAATTATCGGAAATTATTTCGTAGTGAAATTACACGAAAACGGCGAAAAACGGCGTTACCGGGTAACGGCTGCCCAAACAGTGAACTGGTCACTGTTCGGGCAGTCCACGAACTGTCAAAATATTTTTGGGGCAGACCTGGCAGTCCCCATGTGCATTGGTCTGTCGGTTCGGTCGAAAACTCATTTTATGCTATTTTACAGAAAAACATTTTCGTAAAAGTTTCTCGGTGTTTTTATATTATTTATGTCGTTATTTGATATCGAATAAATATGTTTAGGTGAAATATGAATGATTGATTAATATTGGATATTGAATAATTTATTCGTAAGTTTAAAAATTTAAAACTACGATTTCGCCCGAACCGCGCTTCTTCCACTGCGCCGCCCTGATCAAACCCCAACAAAATGATATCAGAGCGAATCTGATTCTGAACCTATGATTTGATTAGCCCTTTAAATTTTTTATTTAATCTAATCTTTACTTTTTACATGCATGTATTTATTTAATTTGATTAAATAAAATAAATTACATCTTTTAGGAAAATCTCTATTAAATAAGGTTTTATAAAGTGACTAGTATTAGGAATACTTGTTTCTCTGTCCACCTTGTCAATACGGATGTGAATGGTTTCATGATGCTATAGTTGTAACGTGCCAAAGCTATGCATTTATGGTTGAAGGTAGTTCATTTGCGCCGATAGAACTTATATGATAAGAGACAAATTCAAGTGAAAATGGAAATCTTGAACGTGCCAAAACTTTCAGGACTACATCGGTAGCTTTAGTTTGTCATTGACAAGTGAAGCATTGATACGCCTCCTGTGAACGTGCCAAAGCTGTCACAACGAGAAACGATCATGACAAAATCAGGAATCACAACGAGTGTGATTGACAATGAGTTGTCTACCCGTGAATACACGTAGGCGAGAACGTGTCAAAGCTGTGAGTTGAAATATATTCATGGGGTCCACTTCCCATTATGGAATTCGATTTAATTATTGAATTCTCATTTTTCGTTGGGGATTACGGTATTACGTATAGTAGTGGGATGCACTGCTGGGTTAAAAATCCATAACTAATGTAGTGTGTAATATTATGAAGATTGTCGCTTATGTTTTTTTTCCTTATTCTATTATTTAGATAGAATTAAACTTTTATCCACTTCATGCATATTTTATATATGTTTTCTGACTTCAATTATGGTTGCAGATTTCTAGATTAGGTTCTAGATTAGAATGGACTATGATATGATCATTCTAGACAGAATAGTTTCTTATGCAGTAAAGATTGACATGAATTGGTTCATGTCTCGAGATTCTTCACTGGCATTAAGAAAACCCCATTAGCTATTTGTTTATCTGATAATGACATTTCTTGGCTTTAGTGACATTTAGAGGTCACGTTTCAGACACTATTTGTTTTTCAATTATTTGCAAATGTCGTAAATAATTGAAGGTAAATAATAAAGTTAAAGAAAGAAGATGTGTATAGTTGTGTATAGAAAATATCAATTTTCACAATACGACAACTATAGGTATTGGATATCTTATGTCCCGTCTAGTTATTTAAAATATTATTGAATGATTGTTTCGATATTTTATATCAGAACATGCGACTATTGGATAATTACTTGTTCTCTGTAAACAATTGTTACATATTTTAAAATGACTAGTAGTGTCATTGACGAATAGATAAACATTAAAAAAAATAATTTTGTTAATTAAATAACTTAGAACACTGTTTTATGATTCATTTAATGAAAAAATGAAAAAACATCTATTGTAGATTCTGAGGAAACTTGTTTCTGGTCGCACTAATTGAACAATTTAAGATGTGTTGGTTAATGTTGATATTAAATTGTGTATTTTAGCTAAAGAATACAAAGTGGCATTTTTGAATGGCTTCTTCGGATAAGAGATCAGTTGTAATTTCTTAGTTTGAAGAGTGAATTCTGGAATGGCCCTAGAGTTTGTGTTCTGCTGAGATTGCAGTTTAGTATACTAGCTTATAGAGCCTTTTATAGACTTGGGTGAGCCTTCCGGAAATATGTGTCCTCTAATTTTGATATCAGTCAGATTGTATGATTTTATCAAATTATAGAGAATACATGTGTGACAGAAGGGTTAATGAGAGCGTACAAATTACTTTCTAGTGTTATATATCCTAACGACATTATCATTATTATGGTAATAGTGAGATATTTGTTAGGTAAAAGGTTTACCTGAGTCTTATTTTCTCCGTGAATACAGTGGGAGTGGTCTCTATTATATTTGATATAAAGTTTTATATATGATATAAAACTAAGAGACTTGAGAGATGCTCCCATTAGTCGTACATTAGATATGATCTAATAAATGATACAATGAGACTATATGTGTGACAGTTAGTATAACTGTTTGACAGTTAGCGTGTTTATAATATATAATATTCATCTTTTGTAAAGGATGATTCCTTTGCCGAAAGAGAAATTGATTAGAATGTCAGTCAATCTTATGCATCATAAGATGATGGAATAATGAATACTATATTAAGTGCGAATAGAGATATCAATTTAATTGTAATTGTTACGACTTATTTTGATACCCTCTATGACCATAAGATGTGTCTTGAAACATGTTCTTTTTTATCTTTAAGATATTAAGAACAAGTTTCTTATTAATGGAGAATAAAGTTCGCAACCATTAGGGTCAGATTAGTTTTGAGTCTAATTATAACGTTAAACAGTCTACGTCATATAGAGTCAGAAAAGATCTAGTGGCAGACTTGCAATGTCACGGATGATTATACTGTGAGAGTGGAATTAGTTGCAACTTATGAAGTATTGACTTATGAAGTTGCATAGTGAGCTTATAGATTATAAGATTTGTATTAGTGTTGTGCTTGCGGTTGTCTGCATAGTATTTTGGATTTGATCTATAAATACTTGGACAACTCAGTAGCTGTAGCACAATATCGATGTCGCATCTGAGTCATATTAATATATAACTTAGGTTCTACAAAATGTGAATGACGCTGACTAAGGGAAATAGTTGTGTTTGTTGGACAAACTCAATATGTTATAGCGGGCTTGCTTGTTGTTGCATACCTTTTGAGCGCTAGGTGAGTTCTTGAGGGCCATGAGTATGTTATACACATTAAGATGTGTATATGATACCGTGGATTGACACTAGAGCAAGTGGGAGAAATTGTTAGGGTTGGTGCTCGGAGCGCCAATCCGGATCGTATTTATGTCGGATTTATGAATACGAGCAATACCTTTTTTCCATAATATTATTTATTTATGGTTGCACCTCTTGTCTTTTATTATATATAATCGATCTAATTCATTAGATTGAAACTAAATCATGTAGTGCGCAATTACAACGTAGTTTGTAATTGACATTGGGAAGTCTCACTACTAGAAATATATTATCAAATTAAGTTTTTGGTCAAGATTTACTGACACGGTTCGGTTAGTAAAATCCACTGAGACCAGTACATGTCGTATATCGGACTTGGTCCGATGGTTTATCCCAATGAACCATGAGTCTCGGGAGACTCGTATAGACGTGTATGTGTTTATTTGATAAACACTAAACGACTCACCGAAGATTTCCTAATAGATGGTATACCAACGTCAATATGAATCTTCTCGGGTTGAGTAGCATAGTGATTCTTTAACTTGAGATACCACTGTGATATATGAGTTATCCTCCACACTTAGATAGTAGTCATGTCACCGATCTATTAAGATCAGACCTCCGCCTGTTCGTTGGGTGTGGACTCATGCTCATGATATCCTGTGTGTATCAAGAAAGGATCTGTTAGTCCTGTGTACATGGCATATGTATTCATTATATGATTAGCAATCTGTTAAATCCATTGTTGTGGTATACTTCGGAAGTAAGTTCCGAGTGTTATTTAGAAGATTGCTAATAGATACGTCGACATGATTATAGCTATAGAGATTTGACGTTTATATGTATATCTCTGGGATAATCCGGATACATGTGACAGATGGATTATATGTATGCAATGACCTCGACCTGTATGATTCAACAAGTTTATATGTGGTCGTCATAATTTACGGGTGGGTGAATTATGGACACGAAATTGGATTTTGTGACAAATATGTCTAAATCTAAAGAGTCTCACTAATGAAATATACTCGTAGAGCACTAGGGCAACTTTTATGAATAATGGAGATTATTTATAAATCGTTTAACCGTTAAACGAAAAATACATGCAAAGGGACCAAATGGTCATTTCCTGATTAATGTGTATTTGTATTTAATATTTGATTTTATTAAATACACATTAATTAAATGTCAAATTGAGATATTTGACATATATCATTAATATATGTATTTTGATTATTTAATGTAAATATAATGCATATATTTAAGATATTTGTATTTAATTATTTAAATGTTAAATGATTAAAGTAATTATTTTATAAATATCTTTTACCATGATTAATGGTTAGGAAATGGCACCATTTGATTGGTTACACTTGTTAAATTACTTTATGGTAATGGTTATCATTTAGAACAAGTAACTAATCAAATGAAATTAAAAAAATTTGGTATTTATTTTCTTTGCCTTTCACGACAATTGTAGGAAAATAAGTAAGGATTTTTTGTTTCATTTTCAGAATGAACACAAGTTGCCAAATAAATTACAAGTAAATTTTGAGAGAAAAAAGCTTGAAGAACAAAGGAAAAAGCTTAAGGAAATATGATTTTGTAAGTATTTTCCAACTTTCTTCAACTAGAAAAATGTTTCCATATTTCTAAGCTTCAACATGTGTTGCTTATAATTTTCTCTACTCTTTAAGTATGTAATTAAATTGGTTTGAGACTTGTTGGAAAGATGTATGCATGTTATTTAACAAAGTATGCTTATAATTGGTTATTAAGCATTCTTTTGATTAATTAGTAATCAAGTTGTCATTCTAGAATTTTATGGCCACTCATTTATGACCTAAAATTGTTCTTGAGTTATTTCAAGTGGTGAGACTATTGGGGCAGTTGTGGAACCCCTAGGGTCGGATCGGTGCCCCGGACAGCGGAAATGGATCTAACCTATGGATATCAAGTATGCGTGTAATTTTAAATCATATAATGAAATAATATATTCCATTACGAGTGTATATGAAAAAACTGGGACTGAATCGGAGTCCGGAAGCTCCAGAACGAGCGAAAACAAAATCGGCATGCGCACACGTACGTGCGTGAACAATGCACGCGCGCACACGTACGCGCGTGAACTATTCATTTGAGCTGACTATGCCATTTTTTTTATTTTCTTAATACTTTGCTCAAAACAAAGCTTCAGCTCTCTGGAAAATTTCCAGAGAGCTGAAGCAATTAAGGTCTATCACCCTAATAACTTCGGTCTTCCCTAAACACTTCAAAAACACCCAAAATTAATTTTTAATTTCAAAACTAACATAAACACATGTTATAGAATAAAAATCATGTTTTTCAAAATATCAAATATTTTTACAAAAACATAAATTTATTCTAAATACGCATTTGCGTAAATTTTGAATCCAATACACAAACCAAATTAGAATCCCAATAAAAAATATCTCGTGAACAATTCTAGGTCACCCAAAGGTGGTCAAGTGATTCTAGAATGGTAGCCATAGCTCTAAGCTTTAATCTAGAGTTCCAAACTCTAATTAATTATTTCATGTCCAACATGAACATCTTTGACCTAATTACAAGCATGTTGTGTTTATACTTCTAAAGTATCCTAACACAATTGATTAGCCTTATTCAACATTAAGCTATGTGATCACGCATCTGATACACAAATGAACATAGCTTTGGAGAAGATCAAACATTACCTAGTAAGCTTGATGCAAGATCCAATCTACTTCTCATTTGTTGAAATTGATGGAGAACCTCCAAGGTGTGCAAGCTTGACTCCAAGATCCAATCTTGTTTCCAATGCTTCCACGCTTCACTTCAAGATCCAATCTTGATTTCTCCTAGATGAAATATTGTAGAGACCTCACAAGCTTCTCTAAACACTTCTCTAACTTAGGCTAATCACTCAAGAATTTACTTATGCTTGTTATTTTTCTTGTAATTAAAACATTCCTAAAGCTTGCTATTTACAGCAAAAATTAGGCAATTTTTAATTAATAAAAATTGTATTTAACTTTTAAGTGGGATTAATCTAATTTTTCTAAATATGTATAATTAGGTGTGACTAATCTCCATTGTCTCCCACTTTAATTTAATCCAATTAAATCAAGCTAAGGATTAGGAAATGGATTAGTTAAATGTTTGCCACATTGATTTAATCCAATTAAATGAAGCCAAAACCACCTATTATTACATACTTACAATTACTATAATATCCTCAAATGGTAGAGATAATTATGATTTTACAATTAAGCCCTTGTGTAATTATTGAATTAATCCAATTAATCTAATTAGGTCAAAGTAAATAATCAATGTTATCCAATAACACTTGATTATCTTAGTTGATAATCATAATATCGAATATTATCTTTTATCAAAATTAATCAGCTACCCAAGTGCTCAACGAGTACACTTCATATTGGGACTCTCTATGTTCAGACACGTTCGTCATATAAGCCTAGCTAATATGTACGAAATTCGGCCACATCTGAATTCGTGAAGAACACGAACGACCTTTCTGATCTATACAAGTCGAGGTCATCACATATGTTTAACAACCCCTCCGTCATAGGCTATCCGAGATGTGCTTAGGAAACATAGAATATACCGTCAAGTTTCCAAGACACACATCTCATGTCGACATGACCACGATTCTTTACAACTGATGCAATCCACCCTAGGTGATCGGCTTTGGCCAAAGTCTTTAAGAATCGTGACTTAACTCACATGGATACCTAAACCCCTTATGGTACACATATGGGCCGACGGATCCTATCTTGCTTTGCACTTGATTTCTGAGTGCATCGGTCCACACCTAACGAACATCTAGAGGCTAGACCATGAAAGGTTTCTGACATACATGGCATCAAAGTGTGGAGGATCTCACACAAAATCAATGTTATCTTATAGTCAAAGGATTACATATGCTACTCGACTCGAGGAGATTCCTATTGACGGTGGTGTGTACTTCCAATTATTAGGAATCACCTGTGAGTCATTCAGTATTTGCTCCAACGAATATCCACATATCTATACGAGTTTCCAAAACTCATGGTACATCGCGTTAAACCATTGGAACTCCAATTCCAATATACGACATGTGCTAGTCTTCTAGGTTATAAGAATTCGACCGTATTCCAAAACCAACGACTAAGAATATTTACTTTAAGAATAGTTTACACCTAGTGTCAAGACTATAATAAGGTCGATGTCATTCATAGCATATCTATACATCAATTTAATATGCATAATGACAATACCATTATAAAGTATGAAATGAAAAATGTATTAATTTTATTAATAAATAATAAAATGTACAAATCGGATTGGCACTCCAAGCACCAACTTCATCAAACTCCCACTTGCTTAGTGCCAATCTGGATGGTACCGTAGTCTCATCTCCTCTATATGTTTATCGAAAAACTTAGGAGGTAAGGCCTTTATAAGCGGGTCTACTATATTGTCTTGTCCTTGAACCTTCAAGACCACTATGTCTTTTCGTTCAATTATCTCTTTAATTATGCGATATTTCCTTTTCACGTGTTTAGACTTGGAATGTGCCATCGGCTTCTTAGCCTGCACGATGGCTCCGTTATTATCACAGTACAATGAGATTGAATCCGCAATACTAGGCACAACGTCAAGTTCTGTGATAAAATTTCTAATCTAAACAGCTTCTTTAGCAACTTCTGAAGCCGCTATAAATTCCACCTTAGTGGTGGAATCAGCTGTTGAGCCTTGCTTTGAACAACACCAACTAATCGCACCATCGTTAAGGGTAAATATGTATCATGATGTAGATTTTCTATCGTTTGGATCTCCCTGGAAGTCGGAGTCTGTATAACCCTTAACTTGTAGCTCATCTTCTCCATATATCAGTAACTTATCCCTAGTACCCTTAAGATATTTCAGGATATGTTTCGCGGCTGTCTGATGATCATTACCTGGATCAGATTGATATCGGCTGGTCACACTGACGCCGAAATTGATGTCAGGTCTAGTATATAGCATAGCATACATTATGCTTCCAATACAAGAAGCATATGGCAAGTTAGACATCCTAACTCTCTCTTCCTTAGTTTGAGGTGCCATTTTCTTTGAAAGATGTATGTCGTATCGGAAAGGTACATTTGCTACCTTGTAATTGGAAAAACTGTACATTTCTAATATCTTGTCTATGTACATCGATTGTGACAACCCTATAAGCTTCCTAACTCTATCTCGGTAGAACCTTATACCTAGTATATAGGAAGCTTCACCCATATCTTTCATGGAGAAGTTCTTGCAAAGGTAGGCTTTCACACTTTGCATCATCCCTATATCATTTCCTATGATAAGGATGTCGTCTACATACAAGACTAAGAAAACTATCATGCTCCCACTAACTTTCTTATAAACACATGGTTCTTCCTCATTTTTTATGAATCCAGATAATCTAATTATCTCATCAAAACGACGATTCCATCTTCGGGATGCCTGTTTAAGTCCATAAATAGACTTTTGGAGCTTACAAACTAAGTTTGAAGTCTCACTGGATATGAAACCCTCTGGTTGTTCCATATAGATATCCTCTTCAAGGAATCCATTTAGGAAAGCGATTTTCACATCCATCTGCAATATCTCATAGTCGTGATATGCAGCAATGACTAAAATAATCCTAATGGATTTTAGCATGGCTACTGGTGAAAAAGTTTCCTCATAGTCAATCCCAGGACTTTGAGTGTAACCTTTCGCTACCAGTCAGACCTTAAAGGTTTCCATCTTTCCATTAGGCCCTCGCTTCTTTTTGTAAACCCATTTACAGCCAATAGGTTTAACTTCTTCAGGAAGTTCAACTAAGTCTCAGACTTGATTGGCATGAATTGAATTCATTTCGGATTTCATGGCTTCCTGCCATTTTCCCGAATTGATATCCAATATCGCTTCTTTATACATAGTTGGATCTGTTTCCTCCAAGATGAGAACATCAAGGCTCACATTAGATGTTAAAAACAGTCTCTCAGGAGGCCTTGATATTCTATTCGACTTACGTAGAACCTGTGTTGTAGATCCTTCATCTAATTGGATCTCTGGTTCCATCTCAGGTTCTTTAATGTTAGGATCAAACTCAGCAAGTTTAATCTCTCTATAATTCCCATTTTTTCTTAAAAATTCCTTTTCAAGAAAAGTTACAAAGCGAACAACAAATACATTTCGTTGTTCAGAATCATAGAATTGATATCCCATGGAATTATCAAGATATTCAACGAACCTACATTTATACCCTCTGGGTGCTAGTTTATCCCGCTGCGCAATTCTAACGTATGCAGGACAACCCCAAATCTTTAAATGTCTAAGACTTGGATTTCTACCGAACCATATCTGATAGGGGGTCGTAGAAACAGTTTTCGATGGAACCCTATTAAGTATGTAGGCAGCAGTTTGTAAAGCGTAACCCCAAAGGTAATAAGGAATATCTGTATAGCTCATCATCGTTCGCACCATATCTAATAAAGTATGATTTCTACGCTCAGACACACCATTGTGTTGAGGTGTTCCTGGTAGGCTATATTGGGAGAGAATTTCATTCTCCCTTAAATAATTTTTGAATTCTTCACTCATGTATTCACCGCCTCGATCTGATATAAGGCATTTGATGAATTTACTGGTTTGTTTTTCTACTTCGTTTCGGAGTATTTTGAACTTGTCAAATGTTTCCGACTTATGTTTCATCAGATACACATATCTATATCTAGACTTGTCATCTGTGAAAGTCACAAAGTATGTTGAACCATCATCAGCGGCATGATTTAATGGACCACACACATCGCTGTGTATTAGCTCCAGTAAATCTCCAGCACAGTGTCCAACACCTTGAAATAGGGTCTTTGTCATCTTTCCTTGGATACATGACTCACAAATCAGATAAGAATCTAAGGTAAGATTTTCAATCAAACCATCCTTTACCAATTTGGATAGACGTCTAACACCTATGTTGCCCTATCTCATATGTCATAATTCAGTATTATTTATTTCAGACTTCCTACTTGTATTTTTCTCTATATTAAAGACATTTCTACATGTTTCCAAAACATAGTGACTGTTTGATAAAGAGCATTCACATTTCAATAAATTATCTTTATCATATAAACATAAAGTTTCATCATCAATGTTTATTTTATATCCCTCATTATCTAATATTGGCAGTGATATTATTTGTCTGATAATTGAGGGAACATAATAACAGTCATGCAACTCTAATTTACATCCATTTGGGAGATCTAGAACAACTGTTCCTATGGCCTTGACATCCAATGTCTCGCCATTGCCAACTCTAAGTTGGATCTCATCTTTATTCAGTCTTCTTTTAACCCTTATTTCCTGCAGGGAATTGCAAATATGAGTAGGACTGCCAGTGTCTAACACCCATCTACTATTTACATCTAAGGCTAATGAGATGTCAATAATTGGAAAAATACAAAGCGTACCTGAGGGTCCTGCTTTTCCTTTAAGCTCTGGACAGTCCTTCTTCCAGTGTCCAGACTTCTTGCATTGTAGACATTGATCACGAGCTACTTTCGGTTTTGCGCCTTTGCGCTTCTTGGAGTTTTTCTTTGATATCTTCTTCTTCCCCATCTTGATTTTCTTTGACTTCCCAGAAGTCTTTGAAGGGCCAGTTCCACCATGGAGATATAGTGTGGGGTTGTCTTTCTTCAAATCTTGCTCCGCCGTGCGTAGCATGTTATGAAGTTCTTCGTATGTGGCTTGCATCGAATGAATATGGAAATTTAACACAAAGCCAGCATAAGAACCAGGCAAAGAAGACAGAATTAGATTACCGCCCAACCGTTCATCAAACACAATGCCCTGTCGTTCCAGATATCGAATCTGGTTGATCATGTTCAAAACATGAGTGCTGACAGCTTCTCTCTCCTTGAGTTCAGCACGGAATAATTCCTTAGACCTTCGATAAAGTTCCATCTCTTGATTTGCCTCGAACAACTCCTGAAGTGTTCGCATGATGCTCCAAGCATCCGGTATTTCAATATACTGTCTTAGAAAATCTGGAACTATCGATCCTAAGATATAGGATTTCACATTTAGGTTATCATCCTTCCATTTATCAAAATTTCTCGCTCTTCTTGAGTGGAGTCAGGATCGATATCAACAGGCAGTGGATTGATCGTGACATAAGTCAATTTTTCATACTCCAAGTCTCCAAGACAAGGGGCATGTTCATTTCCCATTCAAAATAGTTTTCGGCTCCAAGACAACATTTTTTAGTAGTAGCAGAACAATTTTCATTTCAAAAGTGATAACACTAATTGATTATAGAATTTTAAATCTATTAGTGCATTCCCACTACTTTACGTAATTCTGTAATCTCCCTTAACGGAAAAATAGAAATTTAATTATCAAAATTTCATAGCGAGAAGTGGATCCGATGACATTTACTCCAGCCTCACACTAATGACGATATTGGCCTTTATAAACTCATTAGGTAGATCTCCAATGTCAATCACTTCATGTAACTCATAGTTTGATCCTGAACCGTTTCTTAACCTCACACTAATGATGATATTGGATTAAGACGTGTTCTAGGTGTATACTTGTCAATGTGCACTAATGAGCTTCGTATGTACACCCTCACACTAATGACGATATTGGGTGACTACGTTAACTCATCACGCTACATCTAATGTTTTATCGGAGCGACCTAAGTTCTGAGCACTTATACCCTCTCATTGATGACGATATTGGATATAAGTAGTAAGAACTCATTCATCTCCGTATTCACAGGACAGACCATCCAATAATGCACCAAGATTATTAATACTATTACTTAAAAGTAATCACCTAATCACGGAAGATTTATGACAATAAAGTCATTAACTTTATTAGGTCAAAGTTTTAATTCAAAACATGTAACACATATTTAATATGTCTTATGCATAATTAAATTAAAATTACTATGGCATAGATTCAAAACATGTGTTGTGTGGTTAAGCCTTTACTCTGATACCAATCTGTTGGGGCAGTTGTGGAACCTCTAGGGTCGGATCGGTGTCCCAGGAAGCGGAAATGGGTCTAACCCATGGATATAAAGTATGAGTGTAATTTAAAATCATTTAATGAAATATTATATTCCATTACGAGTGTATATGAAAAAACCGAGACTGAATCGGAGTCCAGAAGCTCCAAAACGAGCGAAAACAAAATCGGCCCGCGTACACGTACACGCGTGAACAGTGCGCGCGTGCACTGTTCATTTGAGCTGACTATGCCATTTTTTTTTGTTTTCTTAACGCTTTGTTCAGAATAAAGCTTCAGCTCTATGGAAAATTTCCCGAGAGCTGAAGCAATTAGGGTCTATTACCCTAATAGTTTTCGCTCTTCCTTAAACACTTCAAAAACACCCAAAATTAATTTTTAATTTCAAAACTAACATAAACACATGTTATAGAATAAAAATCAAGTTTTTCAAAATATCAAATATTTTTACAAAAACATAAATTTCTTCTAAATACGCATTTGCGTAAATTTTGAATCCAATACACAACCCAAATTAGAATCCCAATAAGAAATGTCTCGTGAATAATTATAGGTCACCCAAAGGTGGTCAAGTGATTCTAGAATGGTAGCAATAGCTCTAAGCTTTAATCTAGAGTTCCAAACTCTAATTAATTGTTTCATGTCCAACATGAACATCTTTGACCTAATTACAAGCATGTTGTGTTTATACTTCTAAAGTATCGCAACACAATTGATTAGCCTTATTCAACATTAAGCTATTTGATCATGCATCTAATACGCAAATGAACATAGCTTTCGAGAATATCAAACATTACCTAGTAAGCTTGATGCAAGATCCAATCTACTTCTCCTTTGTTGAAATTGTTGGAGAACCTCTAAGGTGTGCAAGTTGACTCCAAGATCCAATCTTGTTTCCAATACTTCCAAGCTTCACCTCAATATCCAATCATGAAATATTGTAGAGACCTCACAAGCTTCTCTAAACATTTCTCTAACTTAGGCTAATCACTCAAGAATTTTCTTATGCTTGTTATTTTTCTTGTAATTAAAACCTTCATAAAGCTTGCTATTTATAGCAAAACTTAGGTAATTTTTAATTAATAAAAGTTGTAATCAACTTTTAAGTGGGCTTAATCTAATTTGTCAAAATATGTGTAATTAGGTGTGACTAATCTCCATTGTCTCCCACTTTAATTTAATCTAATTAAATCAAGCCAAGGATTAGGAAATGGATTAGTTAAATGTTTGCCACATTGATTTAATCCAATTAAATTAAGTCAAAACCATATATTATTACATACTTACAATTACCATAATATCCTCAAATGGAAGAGATAATTATGATTTTACAATTAAGATCTTGTGTAATTATTGAATTAATCTAATTAGGACAAAGTAAATAATCAATGTTATCCAATAACACTTAATTATCTTAGTTGATAATTATAATATCAAATATTATCTTTTATCAAAATTAATCGGCTACCCAAGTGCTCAACGAGTACACTTCATATTGAGATTCTAAGTTTAGACACGTTCATCATATAACCCTAGCTAATATATATGCAATTAGGCCACCTCCGAATTCGTGAAGAACACGAACGACCTTTCTGAACTATACAAGTCGAGGCCATCATATATGTTTAGCAATCCCTCCGTCGTAGGCTATCCAAGTTGTGCTTAGGAAACATAGAATATACCGTCAAGTTTCCAAGACGCACATCTCATGTCGACATGACCACGATTCTTTACAACTGATGCGATCCACCCTAGGTGATCGGCTTTGGCCAAAGTCTTTAAGAATCGTGACTTAACTCACATGGATACCTAAACCCCTTATGGTACACATATGGGCCGACCGATCCTATCTTGCTTCGCACTTGATTACTGAGTGCATCAGTCCACACCCAACGAACATCTAGAGGCCATACCATGAAAGGTTTCTGACATACATGGCATCAAAGTATGGAGGATCTCACACAAAATCAATGATATCCTACTGTCAAAAGATTACAAATGCTACTCGACTCGAGGAGATTCCTATTGACGGTGGTGTGTACTTCCAACTATTAGGAATCACCTGTGAGTCATTCAATATTTGCTCCAATGAATACCCACATGTCTATACGAGTTTCCAAAACTCATGGTACATCGCGTTAAACCATTGGAACTCCAATTCCAATATACGACATGTGCTAGTCTTTTAGGTTATAGGAATTCGACCGTATTCCAAAACTAACGACTATGAATATTTACTTTAAGAATAGTTTACACCTAGTGTCAAAACTATTCTAAGGTCGATGTCATTCTTAGTATATCTATACATCAATTTAATACACGTAATGACAATACTATTATAAAGTATGAAATGAAAAATATAGTTATTTTATTAATAAATAATAAAATGTACAAATCAGATTGGCACTCTAAGCACCAACTCCATCAGAGACTTGTTTGGTGTGTTAAAGAATTGATTAAAGTATTGAATTTATTCAATTTAGTGTAAATTGATCAATTGGAGTAATTTATGAAATTAAGGTTCTTAACCTATTATAATTTTGGGACTTTTCATATATGTGGTATATTATGATGTGTATATGATGTATATTAAATTTGGGATTGATTGGATTTGATCTTGACTTGTTTTGAACAAGATTGGACTAAATTATAAATTTGGAAACCTTTGGGGCTTCTCGGCAATTTTGTCTTTTAGCGGGGATTTTGTTACAATTTGTATTTTGATGTGTTGGACATGTTGAAAATCATTTTTGAACTTATTTGAAATCATCCAAAATTGTATTTGACAATTTGAGGACTAAAATGAACAAAATGCAAAGTTTAGAGGTCAAACGGTAATTTTCAAGAAATATGATTTTTTGGGTAAAATTTCAGTTTTTAAGTATTGAGTAATTAAAATAAATAAGTTTATTTTAATTGTCCAAGAAAAATAATTATCAGAAATTATATCGTAGTGAAATTACACGAAAACGGCGAAAAACTGCGTTACCGGGTAACGGCTGCCCAAACAGTGAACTGGTCATTGTTCGGGTAGTCCACGAACTGTCCAAATATTTTTGGGGCTGACTTGGGTAGTCCCTATGTCCATTGTTTGGTCGGTTCGATCGAAAACGTGTTTTATGCTATTTTGCAGAAAAACGTTTTAGTAAAAGTTTCGCGGTGTTTCTATATTATTTATGTCGTTATTTGATATCGAATAAATATGTTTATGTGAAATATGAATGAATTATTAATATTTGATATTGAATAATTTATTCGTAAGTTTAAAAATTTTAAATTACGATTTCGCCCGAACCGCGCTTCTTCCGCTGCGCCGCCCTGATAAAACCCCAACATTCTATAACCTGCCGCTATGTGGATATGTAGACGTCCCATCCCAATCATCAAGAATTATGCCTGTGAATAACGAGAAGGCTGACTTTTGAGGTATGAACCTCGATAAGTGTTGCACGAGCTCAATTTTCCACTACGGGAAAAGTCGGCCCTTGACACATAGCCCCAAATCGTTGAAGTTAGGCAATGCATTGCCTGATCGGGCTTTTTTGGCCATTTTCCAATATTCTAGCGCCAAAATCCATTGTGTGTCGCCGTCCACAATCGATTTTGAATCCCTAATCTTAGCGGTGTCGTTTTTGAAACCCTAACTTTAACCATAACCCTAATTTTACAAAATCAATTCATATATCTCATAAATTTCAAAAAGCCCTAATTTTCAAATATATATATGTGTGTGTGTGTATTATTCTTCAATTCTTGTTAGTTTATCATCAAACTAAGCATATACAAATATTCCCTATCACTCAAACGATATTTTTCTAATTGACTTAAAATCCTAATTTCGAATTCTATATTGGTTGAGGAATTTTCTAGGCCCCTCTTAGGCACTAGGCACCCTAATAAGATAAATGCTTGTTTCTAAGAAACCTAAGCTCACCAAGCAAAGTCTTTACGAATTTTCTCTCAGTACATTGAATTGTTTTTTGTCCTATAAATACTTTTGAAGTAGTGGAAGAACCCACTGTATACAATATGGTCAACAGTGACAAAGAGCTCTACATTTTAGGAATACAAAACATTGTAGCATTCTTCATTAGGAGTAGAGTACAGTGGAGAAAATACAATAGAGATTATAGTAGCATTACGATTTCATTTGCAAACTGTAATGGCCAATTAACTGGATACCTCTTCCCTTGGAATGTTCTCTTTTGTAACATCACTAGGAAGATGAAGCACACTGGATATATTTTCAGGATAGCATGAACCCTTGGTGCTGCAGATTTTGGAAAAGAATTAGAAATTTGAGCATTTTATAGTAAGAATATGTGCTGTCTATTAATGCTCACCTCCTGTCGACAATGACCACTGACCGTATTTCACAGTTTGTAAACCTAGGCACAGATTATAGACACAGTTGAAGGTTAAAATTAGTTTGTTTATGATGCAGTGCCATTGAAGTTGATGCTTACCGTGGACATAGTTCATTGTTGAAGGACTGTTTAGGGTTGTCTACAAGTGCATTCAAAGTTTGCTGCAAGAATATGCCATGGCTCACAACTGCAATCTCTATCTCCTGTCGAGTCCACAACCTATACAAAGAAAGAAGAGCTGGGTATATTAATGCTCCTGAGTTTTCCAGTGCAGCCCCAGTTACTATTAAATGAAAGGTCACCATTTCAAAAACTTCATTCCCCTTGCTGCAACTTCTTCGAAGGGCTCTCTAGTGTCAGCTCTCCACAAATTGTCATATTCACTTTCTATCTGAACAAAAATTGAGAAAAAAGAACCTGAGATTCGAACCTAAAAAGCAACTCAAAATTATCTCAGTCCAATTCTAAGAATGATAACGACTCAGGTACTTGCCAATTTAAAGTCAATTGCTGGGAAAAGAGACTGATACTCGCTGATGCTTCTTCTCTTATCACATGGATGAACACCCTGCATGCATAATGCCTGAGTGAGGGCAGAATTATTGTAAAATCACATATCGGAAGAGATGTTGGTGATGTCCTTCTAAGTGTTGAACTTCCTAACTAGTTAGAGGTCTTTTGGCCCATGGTTTCAGAGTTGGGTCACTCTGATACTAGAATATAACCGTGAGGGCTTAGTGTTGTTAACTTAGTGTCATTAAACAGTAATATAACATGCAAATCAAACAGATCAAATTACCAAAAGAAGATCTAGATGCAAAACCCTAAAACCAGAAAACTTGAAGACAAAACCTGGAAATTTGAGATTACAGAAACAATCCAAGTCGAGAAGATCTCTGTCCTTAAGAACTTATTGGCCCGTCACAAGTGCTCTGCGGTTTCGTATTACCAACGTTCTCCCAGGATAACTCGGATGCTACTTGTACAATGAGCACTCCTTCACAAGTTTATGAACTAGGAAGATGGTGAAACTCCCTCTCAAAACAAAGGAAAAACAAATGTCTCTGTTTTCAGAAATTCGGATATCTTTTCATTACTATATTTTGGATATCAAGCCTTCTTATATAAGGCATGGAAGGGTGCCAATAGGGCACCCTTTGGGATGGGGTGCAACCCCCCAAAGGGTTGTACCCCTTACAAGCACCCAATCTAATCCAAAAGACAGAATTACCCTTAATGAAATAATTGAAGAATTTCCTACAATCCCCCACAATTCTTCAAATATTCATAGAGACACTTGAGAGAGTTACCATGAACTAAAGCTGCATCGAAATAGGTAGCTTTCGCCTTGAACCTTTCCTAGTGAGTGACAATCGGATTTACTAGGCAAACCAGTGACCCATAGTCTTGAACTGTTCTGCCGTTGGTGTAAACCAAGACAATTGCCAACACACAGCTTTAATTCGACCATTTTCCCGTTCTACGGTTGTGTTCATTTTGGCCCTGAACAACGGTCCTGGTTTCATCAAGCACTTTAGGGTAACCCGCCTTTAAAAGTTCCCATGGAAGCGGCCTCACTTCTTACTTGAAATAGGTGATCTGCTATGAAGAGGTAATCTGTCTTTACCCCCATTAGGACTCATCTCCTAATATAGTGATCATTAAAAGCCTTAGCTTATCCTAACCAATGACAGACAGCACTCAGCGTCATTATCGGAATGGGAAAGAGTACGAAACTCTTCAGTGCTTGTTTTGAATTGCACAAAGTTTCTGTTGTCCCTTTTGAACCTAGATCTTGGGATCTCCAGTCAACTAGGTTGGGTTTCCACAGTGACAATTCTTAGATTATAGGCTTCAGGCCCATTCCCCTCGATGACTTCTCAACTTGCTCTCGAGGTAAACCTTTAGTTAGTAGATCCGCTAGGTTTTCCTTCGACCTGACATAATCGATCGTTATTATGCCACTTGAGAGCAGTTGACGTATGGTATTATGTCTCCGACGTATGTGTCGAGACTTACCATTATACATTGTATTTTGGGCTCTCCCAATAGCCGATTGGCTGTCACAATGTATGTTTATCGCTGGCACCGGTTTGGGCCAACTAGGAATATCCTCCAGGAAGTTTCTAAGCCATTCTGCTTCTTCCGCTGTTTTTTCTAACGCTATGAACTCTGATTCCATAGTAGACCGGGCAATACATGTTTGCCTCGAGGATTTCCATGACACGGCTTCATTACCTAGTGTGAAAACAAATCCACTCGTAGATTTGGAATCCACCGTATCAGATATCCAGTTAACATCGCTGTATCCCTCCAGTACAGCAGGATATCTCTCGTAATGTAGCCCATATTTCGAAGTTTCTCTCAAATACCTCAAAACTCTTACTATGGCTTTCCAGTGGTTGTGTCCTGGATTGCTCGTATATCTGCTAAGCCGATTCACAGCTTGAGCGATATCAGGTCGTGTGCAATTTGTGAGATACATCAGACTTCCGATGATTCTCGAATACTCAAATTGCGATATGCTTGAACCGATATTCTTTGATAAATGAAGAGTTAGGTCTACAGGGGTTCTAGCTACATTTAGATCCCCTTTGATATATTTATCGAGTATCTTCTCAATATAATGAGTCTGTGATAATATATATCCGTCTGATGTCCTAGAAATCTTTATTCCTAGGATCACATCAGCTATCCCCATATCTTTCATATCAAATCTGCTGGATAACACGTTTTTGGTTGACTGAATCATTTCATGATTACTACCAATTATCAGCATATCGTCTACATAGAGACACACAATGACATATCCTTTCTGAGTTGATTTGGTGTACACACACTTATCACACTCATTGGTTTTGAACCCATTTGACAACATTTCTTTGTCAAATTTCTCATGCCATTGTTTCGGTGCTTGTTTTAATCCGTACAAGGATTTTACAAGTTTGCACACCTTCTGTTCTTGTCCAGGAACACTAAACCCTTCTGGTTGTTCCATGTAAATCTCTTCATCCAAATCACCATTCAAGAATGCCGTCTTTACATCCATTTGATGTATTTCAAGACCAAATATAGCTGCTATGGCTATGAGCATTCTTATCGATGTGATGCGAGTCACTGGTGAATAGGTGTCAAAGTAATCAAGGCCTTCCTTTTGTCTATAACCTTTTATGACAAGTCTTGCCTTATACTTATCTATTGATCCATCCGTTTTCATCTTCCTTTTGAATATCCATTTGTAGCCCAGCGGCTTACAACCTGGCGGAAGATCAACCAACTCCCAAGTATGGTTCTGTAGGATTGAATCAATCTCACTGTTAATAGCCTCTTTCGAAAGAGGTGCCTCCGGGAAGCCATAGCTTCTTTATAGCTTTGAGGCTCATTTTCTAACAAGTATGTCAGAAAATCGGGACCAAACGACTTAGACGTTCTAGCTCTTTTGCTACGTCTAGGCTCGATTGTCTCAGCATTTACACGTTGATCTGATTCCAAGTCAACCTGATCACTATCATTGACAGTGTCAGATGTCTTTTTGAGAGACCCAGTTATTAGTCTTTCCTTACAAGGAAACGTCTCTTCAAAAAATATCGCATTCCTTGACTCAATTATCATATTTGGATTGATGTCAGGAATCTCCGACTTTTGTACCAAGAATCGATACGCACTACTGTTATGAGCATATCCAATGAATATACAGTCAACAGTTTTGGGTCATATTCTAACCTTCTCAGGTTTAGGAACCATTACTTTTGCAAGACACCCCCACACTTTGAGGTATTTGTAGGAAGGTACGAAACCTTTCCACAATTCATATGGTGTCTTGTCTAGTCTTCTGTGAGGAAGCTTGTTCAGAACGTAGTTCGCGGAAAGCAAGGCTTCCCCCCACAAGTTCTGGGGTAAACCCGAACTTGTCAACATGGCATTCATCATTTCCTTCAACGTTCGATTTTTGCGCTCCGCAATTCCGTTCTTTTGAGGAGAATAGGGAGCAGTGGTTTCGTGAATAATTCCGTGCACAGAACAATATTCACCGAATGGTGAAACGTATTCACCACCTCTATCACTCCTCATTCTTTTGATTTTCTTGCCAAGTTGGTTTTCAACTTCGTTCTTATAGTGTACGAAGCTCTCAATTGCTTCAGCTTTGCTTCTCAGCAAGTACACATAACAGAATCTTGTGCTGTCATCGATAAAAGTGACAAATTACTTTTTACCGCCTCTTGTTTGCACAATATTCATGTCACATACATCGGTATGTACAAGTTCTAGCGGTTCAGAACTACGTTCTATAGAATGAAATGATGTTCTATGCATTTTTGCTTCAACACATGCTTCACACTTATGTTGGCTATCAATTGCAAATTTAGGTATAAGGTCCATGTTAATTAATTTACGCATGGTATCATAATTAACATGTCCTAACCTCTCATGCCATACATTTTGTGACACAATAATATAAGCAGACGAACTAGCTTTATTAATAGCACGATTAACAGTCATTACATTTAGCTTGAAAAGGCCCTCAGTTAGGTATCCTTTTCCTACATACATATCATTCTTAGTCAATACAAACTTGTCAGAAACAAATACAAGCTTAAAACCAGCCTTACTAAGACGAGAGCCCGAGACCAAGTTCTTCCGAATATCTGGAACGTGCAGTACATTCTTCAATGTTAGCTCCTTTCCGGATGTCATCTTCAGAACCACTGTGCCTTGTCCAACTACCTGAGAGGTAGACGAGTTTCCCATTGTCAGATGATCACCGCCATCGACCTTCTGGTACATGGAAAACATTTTACTGTCTGCACAGATGACGAGTAGCCCCAGTGTCTACCCACCATTCTCTCGGATTCCCAACTATGTTGGCTTCGGTTACCACTGCTGATAGTTCCATCTCTGAGATATCATCAGTCAGATGCTCACCTTCAGTGACATGGGCCTCATTTTTCTTTTTCTTGCCCTTGTCCTGAAACTTCTTGTTCCTGCAGTCCTTTGACATATGACCGCTCTTTCCACAGTTGTAGCATTTTCCCTTGAACTTCTTGTTCCCAGAGTCAGCTCCACTGTTCTTTCTCTTTTTGCTACCCTTTACACCTTCAATGATGTTGGCCTTAGACTCCAGAGTCTTGTAGCTGGCCTTCTCGGACATCCTGTTGTCCTCCTCGATTCTCAATCGAACACTGAGGTCTTCAAGGCTCATCTGCTTCTTTTTGTGTTTCAGATAGCTCCTGAAGTCCTTCCATGATGGAGGCAACTTTTCAATTATGGCGGCAACTTGAAACATCTCACAGAGTTTCATTCCCTCATCCAGTATTTCATGAATGATCAATTGCAGTTCACCCAACTGAGACATCACCGTCCTTGAATCTACCATCTTGTAGTCCAGGAACCTACCCACGACAAATTTCTTTTGTCCGGCATCTTCGGTTTTGTACTTCTTCTCGAGAGATTCCCAGAGAACCTTCGCAGAAGTCATGCCTTGGTACACATTGTACAGGGTATTGTCAAGACCACCCAAAAGGTAGTTCTTGCATAAGAAGTCTCCAGACATCCAAGTCTGTTCTCGCTCTTCCTTGGCCAATTCAGATTCACCCTCCACAGGACCCGGAGGATCTTTGAGGAATTTAGCCAACTGGAGAGTTGTCAGGTAGAACAGCATTTTGCTCTGCCACTGTTTGAAATTTGCCCCACCAAATTTCTCCGGTTTTTCTCCGTGAGAGACCGGTACCGTGATATTTCCGCTAGCCATATGTAACTGGAAAATCAACAGGGTCAATTAGTCTACGAAAGACAAATTGCACAACGATCAACGAATGACCTTGTTCAAAGTGATATACGATAAATGTAGATATATAAATGTCAATCAAGATTGGATGGAATTACTTGTGTATTATTACACTTTAAATTCTCAACCAATTATGCAACAACCAATCAATTTCAACTTTATCACTATGTATATGCTTGTGATAATTGAACAACTTAATAATAACTTAAATCTATACTACCAAGATTAATGTGTTTATAGTATATGACTAACCAAGTTAATATTACTTAAACTTTGTAATATATGATACTTCCAAGACAAATTCGTTAGTGCCACGTTCGTATCTATGTTCGAACGAGACTGTCCAGTGTGTGTGCGTTCGTGTTGCGTTTGATAACGCGTTCGAACGAAGTGTTTCCAGAGAGTTCACGTTCGTGTAGCGTTTGATAACGCGTTCGAACGGAATGATTCCAGAGAGTTCACGTTCGTGTAGCGTTCGAGAACGCGTTCGAACGGAATGATTCCAGAGAGTCCACGTTCGTGTAGCGTTCGAGAACGCGTTTGAACGTTCTAAGGAAAAGGACTTGCGTTCGAGTTGCGTTTGAAGACGCGTTCGAACGTTCTTATGAAAATTCAAATTTTTGCCTTTGCGTTCGTCGGGTGTTCGAACGCCCTACGGGTTTTTCATGCACAGTTCGTATTTTACAGGAAATAAACAAACCCTAACATGCGAATTACTATCTAATAACACTAGAGCAATAAGTTCTTAAGATTGTTGTTAACTTAGTGTCATTAAACAGTAATATAACATGCAAATCAAACAGATCAAATTACCAAAAGAAGATCTAGATGCAAAACCCTAAAACCAGAAAACTTGAAGACAAAACCTGGAATTTGAGATTACACAGAAACAATCCAGTCGAGAAGATCTCTGTCCTTAAGAACTTATTGGCCCGTCACAAGTGCTCTGCGGTTTCGTATTACCAACGTTCTCCCAGGATAACTCGGATGCTACTTGTACAAGGAGCACTCCTTCACAAGTTATGAACTAGGAAGATGGTGAAACTCCCTCTCAAAACAAAGGAAAAACAAATGTCTCTGTTTTCAGAAATTCGGATATCTTTTCATTACTCTTATTTGGATATCAAGCCTTCTTATATAAGGCATGGAAGGGTGCCAATAGGGCACCCTTGGGATGGGGTGCAACCCCCCAAAGGGTTGTACCCCTTAAGCACCTAATCTAATCCAAAAGTAGTTTTCATTTTCCATTAATAAATGATTTTATTCTTTAATTTATTTGGTAGGTTTCATTTTTCATTTTTATAGAGATTCTATAATGAAATGATTATTTATCAGCCATTAGATTATAATGAAATGATCTGAGCCGCCAATTAAGCCACATAAATATAGTCTTTGGATTCATTATCTCTCCACATCATAACCATCTGTTACACTCTCTTTCCTCACACACCATTATGCTTTATAATACATATATATATAAGAAAATTATCTATTTACTTATCTTTTGTAGATATTTTAAGATTATGATGGTCTTGAGTTTTGGACCGTCTTAGACGAATTTTTAAATTAGATTTTTTTTTTCTTTGAACTTGGGTATTTAACTTTTTTTAAATTTTGGAAACGACAAAAAACAACTACCCCCCCCCCTCCCCCTCTCAAAACTACCACCCCCTCTCTTCTACTTAAATGTCGAAATTGTCCCTCTTTTTTACAAAAATTCACTCCCCCCATATATATAAACACTTATTTAACACTACTTATATATATTAATTTAACACTACTTATATACTTATATTTTTTATTAATTAATTTTTTATTTTTTTATTTTATTTTATTTTTTAAAATTTATATTTTTTTGTTCTTTATATATCTAATCTTTTTTTATTGTTTAATAAATATTACAAATTTCATATTTATTATTAATTATTTTGTATTCATTATTCATTTAATTTTTGTGATTCTTTTTAATTTATTCAACACTACTTATGTATTATAAAAATATTCTCATGTATATTAGCGAAATATATATTTAAGAAAGAGTACAAATAATAACATAAAAAATTACACTTAAAAATATAAAAACACAAATTCTAATCTATGTTACCTCCAAAGTCTCCTCCTAGCACACTTGGTGAGATACCCAATACTTCATACCATAATTGATTACGAATCCTATAACGAGTGGCTCATTCTTGAGCTTTGTATGATGAATGTTCCCACCACCACATTGGGATGGGTGGTACAGGGTAATGAGTGTGTAAGAAAACTTGCACAAAATGTCTGCCAACATTAGCAGTAGTTATTTCTTGACGCTCATGCTCTGGAACTGCAGGGGACCTTAATGACAAGTGAGTAAAACAACTCCAAACATTCTCAGCAAATGTATGCAGTACAAGATTGTACCTCGATGCGATGACAATTCCTAAACTCATTAAGTCCATCCAATGTACCTCTAGTGCCGGCGACTGGAAGAAATGCAAGAAATATAATAGATTGTCTGCCCATCCGTTTGATGGATAAAGTCGATCATATAAATCCTTATTTTGTTGAATCTCTTCAATAAGATTGCATTGTACCTGACCTCAACCTTCTTCGCCATACTCAATTAGTGCAGCCATTGATCTAAATCCACAATGGCCATCAGCTTGAACATCAATAGTGTGGGAAATATAACGCTGATATGCCACATGTAATTTCTTAATATAGGTATCACAGATCGGTGGAACTTGAGACTGATCATGGGTTGATCGCCTCCCACAACCCTCTTTCCCTAGAGTCGTTACAGTTGGTTGAGTGACCATTGATCCTGAAGTGGATACATATCCAAAAGAAGGTATGTGGCGTCTGCTTTGCTCATCTCTACTTGTAGGTCGACCTCTATGTTCAGTGTTGTACGAAGGGACTCGAATTATGCTTTGAGATGGATCTGTCATATCGAGAAACTTTTCTGTCATATCGAGAAACTTTTCTATCATATGCTCACGCATACATGGATCCATCCCATCTAATATTTCAACAACGTTTGATATCATGTTAGGTCGTGTTGCATCATAATTGAACTGGTGTACGTGCATAGATAACCTCCTCCAATGTGCGGCAACACTTTGTATCGGGATTGGAATGGAAAGATGAAGGTAATATGCAATATCATGAACGCATGGCAATCTATATACCTTTTTAAATGAACAGTTGCACATGCTGATTAGTTGGTGAGATGTTTCTTCAACATATTTCAACTGATCATAAATGTACTCCCTCGCTTCTAATGAAATCCAACACCGTATTTGATTAAAAATCTCGTCACGCAAATGTGTATGGCGTGGAATGTTCAAAGATTTCTCGAATGACTTCAATATTGATAATGTCCATGTTAGTTGTTCTTCCGTCCCATTACTAAGATATGTGAACATAAGCGAGTAAGTTCCCATTGTGGATGTGATACCAACAACCTCCAATAGTGGTATCCGATACTTGTTGGTCTTGTATGTGGCATCCATGATCAATACAGACGGAAAGTTAACAGATAGCTCTATGCTTTTAGGATGAACCCAAAGAATATTTGTAATTTCATTGGTGTCTGGATTTGTAAGGTAATTATTAAGGTATTTTTTCTTAATCAATTGATCCAAAATATATTTAATAAAAGTTAGACCACCCCGTTTAGCTTCTTTGTTTATGGAAATATCATTGTAAATGCTTCTGATTCTCGTAGTATTTGACGGGTCTTTTTCTTTTAAAATACTAAGAATTTCACGGGGTGCGGTGTTGTTGGCCATGTCGAGCACAAATTGTTTCTCTAATGGTTTTAACCTAGACGGATACTCATGACCATCAAGATATTCTGCTACTTCATGGTTATGAAAACCACATGTAACCTTTAATCCCCACATAACACCGTCTGGAGGTATTGATTTACCTCGCAGCTCAAATGGTCATTCACATTTTCTTGTCCCACTATTCCTTACTATGGATTGACCTTCAATAAGATACTGTGGCGGTTTATACTTTCCTCCTCTTTCACACATAAGATGGCACTTTGGCAGCTTGCCGCCTTTTAAATTAGCAGAATTTTTAATCACTATCACAATATTATTTTCTAGACCAACCATTTTCGCCCAAATAATCATATCTTCTATACTTTCAAAGATCTATATAAAAAAAGATAACGAAGACTTATAAATAAAAAATATGCATAATTTCTCTACTTTAAAATTAAATAGCGAATATACATAATACAACGATAATAACTAACTTTGTTTGTAGTAAATTCAGTTGTATAATCGCGACTATTGTTGGAGATGCTTTCCCCACTTAGAACATCATTCTCACATGACCAACTATCCGAAAATGAGCCCAAGTTATAGTTATCCATAATGTTTTACTAAGATGATAACTCTATTATAAGAAGAGAGAATGATATGTTCAAGGGGAAAGAGAAAATGAGATGAGGGAGACTCAAATGATCTTACCTTCAAACTTGCAAATTACCTCTTTATATAAGAAGTAAACACAAATAAAACAAATAACTTTTAATAAAGTAAAAGTAGATATGGATACTGATTTACGAAATTAAATAAGACAGACAACTTTTAATAAAGAAAATATAAAATCAGAATCAGAATCAACACTACTTTTAATGAAGTAATTTTTTTTAATAAAATAAAAGAAGATATGGATACTGATTTACGAAAGTAAATAAGACAAACAACTTTTAATAAAGTAAAAATAAAATCAGAATCAGAATCAACACGACTTTTAATAAAATAAATTTCTCTACTTTCAAAATAAATAAAAAATATGTATAACAAATATATTAGATTTATTAAACAAATAGACCATCAAAAAATTTATTTCATAAATTAAATTTTTATTTAAAAATTATCTTTTTTTTTTTTTTACATAAGTAGTGTTAATTTAATTAAAAAATAATCAAAAAAATTAAATGAATAAATACGAAATTGTAATATTTATTAAAAAAATAAAAAAAATATTATATATATAAAAAGCAAAAAAAAAATTAAATTAACAAAAAAAAAAAATTATGAAATAAAAATATTTAATTAATAAAATGAAATAAGTATATATATTATTTTTATATTAATATATATATATATATATATATATATATATATATATATATATATATATATTATTTGTGATGAGGAAATTTAAGGGTTTTTTGATTTTTGGGGTGGGCGGTTTAGTAATTTTGGCAAGGGACAGGGGGGGTCGGGGGAGTAGTAAATTTCTTACGTAAATTGCTGGAGAGGCAATTAGAAGAATTAATCATTCGTACTGTTATTTAATTAATAAGTCAATTAAGGCAAACAATATGTAGGTTAAGGGACAAAATTTCTAATTTAATTAAATTTTTTTCACTCTCTATCCTTTTTTTTTTGGTATTTGAGTAGAATATAAAAATATATCTTTTATCACTTACTTTTTTTTTTTAGAATCGTAGAAAATTCCGCGGTCAAATCACCTCATCCGGCCTTAAACGGAGTAGGTAAAACCCCCGACTGTCTCATACTCTTACAAGAAACGCAATATCTGAATTCAAACCCGAGACCTTAAGGTGAGATCCTGAGCCCTACACCGTCAAGCCACGCCCCTTTGGGATTTTTTTTAACACTTACCTTCCTAAAACTTGAACTCAAATAACGTATTTTTTTAAGCCTCGCTGCCAAACCACCCAACCACACTTAAACGGAGCAGGTAAAAACCTCGATTTAAGCAGAGCATGTAAAACCCTGATAATCTCATGCTCTTACAAAAAATAAACCCCCTAAACTCGAACCAATGACCTCATAATAGGTCATAAGACTTTTGCCACCAAACCACACCACTTGAGGACCAAATAACACGTTATGTATTAAGATATTTGAAAATTAAATTGATTATGCCCTTAAGGGCTAATATAATTAAAATTTATATACATAATGTCATGCTTAATATGATGATCAAGTGTTAGTTTACTATCTATTTGGTCACATATCCCAACCTTAAAAATTGTAGCGGAAAGTTTATGCAATGGGTACAGCCTTTGAATTAAAAATATTAATCTATTAAATTGATTCTTGATGAACATTATTATTTTGGAGGTGCTTTGCAGTTGCAGCTGGACCAGGAGGATAAATTAAATGGTGCAATAAGTCTTATCTAGAAGCACACAACAGAAGAATTAATCGAAATCCAGCTGTAATGTTCAAGCATGGAATTGGAAACTAAGGGTGGCAGAAAAGTTCAGGTCCGGTCCGGAGTAAAAAAATTCGGATCGGATTATATATTCAAAAGTCCGGTTCGGGCTAGGGTCCGAGCCGAGCTTAGTATTTTTGGCCCGGGCCGGGCCGCTTAGTATTTTTGGCCCGGCCCAGGCTTAAACAAAAAAAAAATCATATATATATATATATATTTTAATATATTTGTAGCTTTTTTATTTATTTGTATCATTTAAATTGTTAATTTATCGATGAAACTTTTGATTTATTTGTGAATTGTTTTTACATATAGTGTGAATGTATTTTGTACTTATATGTTTTTAATTTTTTTTTAAAAAAACGGGCCGGATAAAGCCCGGACCCGGCCCGGAAAACACCCGGGCCGGGCTTTTCTCGGATCCGGATTTTTTTCCTTACCAGACTCGGACTGGGCTTATCAAAACCCGGGCCCGGCCCGACCCATTGCCATCCTTATTGGAAACATGCAAATTCCAAGCTAAAATCCTATAATTGCATGGAAAGAGCTTTTTCTTGCTGGACTTTTTTGTGTGTAATAAGATGAGCACCCACACTGCCACATGTCCTCTTTAAAATAGAATTGACATCAAATCAATAATACAAGAGACTACCACAATTTAAAACTAATTATTCATTTATATATAAAGAGCTGGTGAAATACAAAACGTCTTGATATAAAAACATCTGAATGTACGAGATAATATTTGTACTCTATTATATTCTATCATGTCGGGATAAAAAGAAGAGACGGACAATACATATACTATCCCGTACATCTAAATATTATTATATCAAGACGGTCAACTTTATATATATATATTCTCAAGTGCGAGCATTCGTATGAAATTATTCATGCAAACATGCAAGATAGTACATATACTTTTTCTTGTCGGACTACATATTGTTGGAGATATCACATATATTATTTTTTGCGTCTACATATTACATACATATACATAATGATATTCCATAAAGATATCCTTATTTTAATAAAATGAAAAACATAAACTTTCAGACATTATAGAATAGAATACATTGCATTGAAGTGTGTATTTTTCGTCTATTTGGTCACATATTTGAACCTCACAATGAGGATATGCTCATGAGAACCAAGTTTTGATAAAATGATGACTTTTGTTTTTTTGAAATAAGAGGATTAAGTTAAAAGATAAGAAATACACACACTCCAATGAAGTATTTTTGTCCTCTAGTATTTGGGAGTTCGTGGTTTTTTATCTTTTCATTTGGTCTTTATATTATTAAAATAAGGGTATTCTTATTGGAACCTCACTCTGTGTGTATATAATGAGGTTCTACTGAGTTATCACTTAATTTATTAAGTTGAGAATTACACTAAAAATTGAAAAATACAAATTTACATATGTTATGACAATATTCAAATATATGTTTTATCTATTTTTTGTAGTCTTTAAGAACCGTAGTAGAAAACAGTAAAATTTAAATTTAAATATTTTAAAAAACAAACAACATTACATTAAATTTTTTTTTTTTAAAGTAATCATTAGCTTTTTCTCAAAAACAAGTCGTATGTTAAAATATTCCTCATATATACACAAACAGTGTAGATCAACAAAGTGTGGCGTCGTTGGATTCAATAAAGCGGATCAACGGCTACATGTTGCTAAATTACCGACGGAATGGAGATTTTATCGCCAATTAGCGATAAAATATATTAACGACGGATATCTCAATCCTAATTTTGATATCTTTCGTCGCTAATTTGGATATATTATTGACGGAAAACTTTCATCTAGAGACGGATTTCAAAATCTGTCGCTGATATCATAATCCGTCGTTAATTAGCTAAGGTTATATTTTCTCCCTAATTTGGATATATTAGCGATAAAAACTTTTCGTATATAATTAGAGAATCATCCTTTTTTATGGTGCAGTGTCGCGACGCCAGCTCGATTTCAAATTGTCGTCGCTAATTAGCAATAGATATCCCAGCCTATCATTAATTAGCTACAGTTATATTTCGTCGATATATTTTGGCACTTTTATGCCACATTTTACGACTAAATTTACGATGATCCTGTATTTCGTCTCTAATTTCATCGTAAAAATCGTCGCCGAATTCTCACCATTTTACTAGCGCTATTTTTAGGGACAATATTTTTGTTTGTTGTTAAATTTCGTCATTAATTTCATTATCCATTTCAATTTTTTCTCTATTCCATTGCTAAATTTTGAAATGGACGATTCTGTAGATAAATTTTATCGCTATAACTGTAATTTCTTGTAGTGTGATAATAATGATGTTTTGCGTAAGCAAATGAATGAGAGCTTATTAGAAGTCAGAGTATATGAAACAAGAGTTCCGTATCATTTAAGAAATTATTTCTTAAATAAGTGTTGTCGTATATGAGATATCTAGGAAGGACGTGGAAGACACATTTCTAATGATCCAATCCTTAAGACTTAATTGATAAGTGGTTGAAGGTGATTAGTATTAGATACCATTGAAATTAGCACCGGAGCAAGTGTGATAAATTGTTGGAATTTTTGCTTGGCATACCAATTTATTTACATATTTTCTTGCAAATACATACTAGTTTCATTGATATAATATATTATATATATGTAGATATATATATATGTAATATATATATGTGTGGTAAAGGCGTAAACAATCATAAAATGATTAGTTATGATATAGTTGCAAAAGCGCACTAACTAATATTGAAATGTGTCGTAATAATATCATTCTTAAATATGTTCCTCGTCAAATGTTTACATTCTTGGTCAGATAGTAAATCCGTTGAGACCGATACATGCGCTATATCAGAATTTAGGATTCTGATGGTTTATCCCAATAAGTCATGAGTTTTAAAAGACTCGTATAGGCATGTATGTGTTTATAGGATGAACACCAAATGACTCACCGAAAATTTCTGATAGATGGTACAACTACGTCAATCACGTCAATGATTAGCATAGACCAAACCTCTACATATTCATTGGATGTGGACTAAATCTCATGCTATCTAATCCGTATCAAGAGAAGATCTGTCAGTTGTGGACAACAGAACCTGGGCGACGCCGTTTCTAGGCTCGCGGCACTAGTTGGGAAGTACTAAATAATATGGAGTCGCCACCCGGTGTGAACCGGGACAAAGATTTAAGGCCGCACTCACCCCTCGCAAGGGAAGACCTCAAACCGTTGGGTTCGGAATGGTCCCTTACTTATGTCACTTGTAATAAAAGGATTTATGTAATAATTTAACCAGGCTTAAATAACATTTATTTCCAAAAATATCATGCTTCTAGATTCATATGCATACATCAACAAGTTCATCACAACATGCAACATCACATGACAATCTCATGAACATATTTCAATCCTATGATATGGAAAACTAAGAACAACCTAATCATGCTTGAGCACTATCTCATGAGCCTATTAACCAAATAACCTGCTAACAGCCTAGTCATGCTTGAATACAATCCCAAGAACACATAGAATGGATAAATTCAAGAATACAAATAATACGGTTGGCTATATAACACAAGAAAGATCAACCAAGAGGCAATTATGCATGAATATGATAAGACGGACTCAGTTCAGTGTGTGCGCGTTCGTGTAGCGTTCGTAAACGCGTTCGAACGGTAAACAGAAGGTTCGCGTTCGTGTGGCGTTTGATAACGCGTTCGAACGGAAATGAAACAGAATGCTCGCGTTCGTATGACGTTTGATAATGCGTTCGAACGTAAATGAAACAGAATGCTCGCATTCGTATGGCGTTTGATAACGCGTTCGAACGAAAATGAGACCTGATGCATGATAAGGCAAAATGCATGCGCGTTCGAGTTGCGTTCGTAAACGCGTTCGAACGGGAACATACCTGATGCATGAAATGGGACACAATACATAAACAACAAAATAAAGGGGGCGCGGTGAAGTACTGCCGTAAAGGTGGCCTTTTGGGGGGGCTCTTGATCTCTCAAAGAGAGGACCTTTAGACCAACATACTAAGCCCATGCGCGTCATATCACATCATGCATACAAACATAAAGACAATCATATTCAACTAAGTATGTCCGATTGAACGTGTCTCGCATTCAACCGAACACACATCAACCGGCGCGGCAAAGCATCGTGGTGAAGGATTTTAACCCTTCCGATTAGGGGACCTTTCATCGCACTTACTGAGCCCATGCACTCGATTATATCATACACAAATAAGCGACATGCAGAATTTAAATAACAAGAAATAGATAGACCAAAGCAACACAAAACAAGAGAAGGTGCCGTTTATTCAAGTGGTACGTGGAGTTGTGTCCCAAGTACAGACCGCACTACCGTCCATTCGGATTCGGCTACGGAATTTACGTCTGGGTTTCCATCCTATATACCACAAGAGACGACACTCTTCCATTTCATTCAACCACAACATGCATCCATAAACGACTCTCATGCGAATAAAATTCAATAACAAAAGAAACGGATAGAAACTAATGAAAAAGTGCCCTCAGGTCTAACCTTTTAAGTCGTCTCTCGGACTCGCGTTTCACGAAGATCGGAAGGGGTAAAGCTCCGCAACTCTTCCGGTTCACTGGTTCACTGCTCTCGTTGTTTGTCTTATTGTTTTGGTCGTCGTCCTCCATCTTTTGCTGCTGTTTTGACTCCGATTCACTGCCGCTGCTACTGTTTTACTGCTGTATTTTAGTTACTGTTTTTGGGATGTTTTGGCTACTGTTTTGGGTGTTATTTTCGGTGGTGTTATGGTGTGGTTCGGGGGCTGTTTTATGTGTGTGTTTAGGGCTGCTTGGGATGTGTTTTTCGGTGAGGTGAGGGGGCTGTTCGGGATGTGTTTTGGTCAAGGCGATGGGGGTTCTTTGGTTTGTGATCTTTTTGTTATTGAGAGTGAGGGAGAGTTGTGTCTATGAGCTAGCTAGCCTTGAGAAGGTTGGTGAATGGTTCTTTTTATAGGCAAAGGGTTAGGCTTGACAAGGAAATGGATTTGATTGGCTTGGATAAGGGAAGTCAAAGATTGAGGGGGGACAAATCTTGGCTAGATAGGGAAGGTTAAATATTTAGTTTATATTGATTAGGCATACAATATTTTAAGTTTGGGAATAATATATTGGTTGATTGATTTTAACTTGGTATGATTATATTTGATTGGTTTAGATTAGGCATTTAGTTGTTGGTTGATTTTAATTAGGCATGCAATTTCTTTAATTTGTGTAAGTATTTTATTTAATTTGGTATATGATTTTTAGATTTGTTTTGATTTCACCATGTGTTAAATATGTGTTTTAAGTGGGCTTGGGCGTGTGTGGGCCAAGGTTTGGGCGAATTGGGCTTAATGTGAGGCTAGCAGCAAAACCAGAATTACCGACACCGTTCGAACGCTTACTCGAACGCGGCACCAACGTCCGCAATCTGCCTGACGTTCGAACGTATACACGAACGTAGCACCAACGAAAACAGTGAACCTTGTTTATTCTGAATTCCCCCTTCCGATGTCCGTTTTCCGTGACCTCCGTGACTTAAAAGGTAGTGTCTCCAAAATGAGACTCATCATAGGGACTTATGTGTAAAAATGCTGTGCCTACAGTCGCCCCCACTTTGATGGGACTTGTGCAGTGTGTGACAGTGACAATCCTATCAAAGTACATGCAATGCATTTTCACTTACCTGGCTCGCCAGCTGCCACTTGACTTACCATGTGTTGAGTTGTGTTGATTTGGATGGTGAGGTGCTGCGACCCCTGGTTCATTCTCGAACCGTGCTGTGATGTGGTCCATTCTCGAACTGTGCTTCCATTCTTGGAGTGCCATTCCCGGCTTGTTCATTATCGAACTGTGTTGAGATGAGGCTTTCTTCCTTCAATTGTGTTGAATGTGGGCTTTCTTCCTGAACTGCACTGAGTGTGGGCTTTGTTCCCGAACTGAGCTGAATGCAGGCTTTCTTCCTGAACTGTACTGATGTGGGCTTTCTTCCTGAACTGCACTGAGTGTGGGCTTTATTCCCGAACTGCATTGGATGTGGGCTTTATTCCCGTACTGAGCTGAATGCAGGCTTTTTTTCTGAACTGAACTGAATGTGGGCTTTATTCCCGAGTTTGCTGGACGTAGGCTTCCTTCCTGAATTGTATGAATGTGGGCTTTATTCCCGAACTACACTGAGTGTGGGCTTTGTTCCCGAACTGTACTGACATGAGGCTTTCTTCCCCTTGAGCTTTGTTCTCAAACTATACTGATATGAGGCTTTCTTCCCCTTGAGCTTTGTTCTGAACTGTATTGAATGCGGCTTTCTTCCTGAACTGAACTGAATGTAGGCTTTCTTCTTGAACTGCACTGAGTGTGGGCTTTGTTCCCGAACTGTACTGACATGAGGCTTTCTTCCCCTTGAGCTTTGTTCTCAAACTATACTGATATGAGGCTTTCTTCCCCTTGAGCTTTGTTCTCAAACTATACTGATATGAGGCTTTCTTCCCCTTGAGCTTTGTTCTCAAACTATACTGACATGAGGCTTTCTTCCCCTTGAGCTTTGTTCTCAAACTATACTGACATGAGGCTTTGTTCCTGGATTGTACCGAATGTAGGCTTTATTCCCGAGCTAAACCAAATATAGGCTTTCTTCCTGAACTGATATGGGCCTCGCCCTCGATCTGATACTGATATGGGCCTCGCCCCCAAACTGATATGGGCCTCGCCCCCGAGCTGACATGGGCCTCGCCCCCAAGCTAAAGATGATGTGGGCCTCGACCCTGAACTGATACTGATGTGGGCCTCGCCCTCAAACTGATATTGATATGGGCCTCGCCCCTATGTTGATATTGATATGGGCCTCGCCCCATGCTGATACTGATGCTAATATTGATGCTTCTGACTGGCTTTCATTTGCCGCTTTCTCTCTTTCTTCTTCAAAACCTATGAACACAAAACAAACACAAAACACAAAAAGGAATGCAAAATATGTTACGTGTGCATGCATGCATGCGTGAATGAGTTTCCTATCTCGTTGGGTTAGGTCTTCCGTCAATTCCATTGATGACCATTCTTCTCTTAGGGAAAGTACCATTTCCACTGTCTACACTGATTTGTTCCAGGAACCCGTTTCTTTCCAAGTCTAACAGTCCCACTGTCTCATTTCCCAATTCCTGAATGGCTAACTTATCTTTTCTGCTTGCTTCTTTTGAGGATTCCCTACGCTCTGAGCATCACATTACCAAGATTGAACACACTCATGTTGCAAGTTTGAAAGTAATAGTCTTAGGCAGATAAATGAAATGATCGCCTTTATTATTGTTGAGGAAACGTTCGAACAGGTAAACAAAATCAATGTCTTTATTAAAAGTGCAAGATAAACTAGGAGAAACAACAGTGCCCTCTTCTTCAGCCCATGGTTCTTCACCATTGTTATCCCTTATTCCTATGAAGCTGAGTGGTTGAGAGTTTGGAGGACAAGGGTTTCGGGTAGGCCAGAGTTGATCATGTAGTTGGGTAGGGGATTTCTGTGTGCGTTGGGTTGTTCTTTCTCTGGGTCGGGTATTGTATGGGCATCGATGAGGTTTTGGATTTCATGTCTGAGGCGGGCGCAGTTGTCGGTGTCATGGCCTTTTTCTTGGTGGAAGTGACAATATAAGTTAAGTTCATGTGAAGTGGCACAGGATTTGGAATGGGCCTAGGTTCCAAAGGTTTTAAGAGTCCTTGCGCCTTCAGCTTTTCGAATACCTTTGAAAGAGGCTTACCAAGGTTAGAAAATCGTCTGTTCTTAATGGCAGTGACCTCAGCAGTAGCAGGCATAGTCCCTGAATGTCCCCCAATATTCCTTCTGTTCTGTCCATAAAACTTTCTGTTCTCGGCTTCCTCCTCCTCAATATCCATAACTGTCTCCCTCAGCTGTCGAAAATCAGTAATCATCGAAGTCATTCTCCTCAGTTTGCCATAAATAGAGGGCTTGGTGCCCTTGATGATCATTTTGATCTGGTCCTTTTCTGAGGGCCGGGTCTGCATCTTCAGAAGCTGGCTCCTCCAGCGGTCCACATATTCCTTGAAATTTTCCTCCGGCTTCTGCTTGATATTTTCTAAGTCACGGAGTGACAAGTCAATCTCCAGGTCCGTGACATATTGTTTTAAGAAAGCATCAGCTAGCTCCCTCCAATCTTCCTTAACCTGCTTGTCCAGGTTATGGTACCATACTACGGGTGCCCCCTCAAGTGACATCCCGAACATCTTTTGTACTTGGCGCTGAGACAAGCCAACTGAACTCATAACAGACACATACTGACGGAGATGCACCCTCTGATCTCCATTCCCATTGAACTTAGCCAAATCCGGCATCTTAAACTGCGCTGGCAACTGCTCCTCAAACTTCATTGTCTCATAATCTAGCAAATCTTCATTCTTACCCCTCATCTTGCAGGTAACGGATTCAACCTGATCCCTGAGTTTCTGTATCTCGGCTTGAGACCCAATCACTCTGTCTGTTGCATACTCTGCCATATCATCATCAAAAGCGGGGATATCATCCCCCAACCCATTCGGAGGCTCCTCGCGCTTCCCGTTCTTAGAATTTTCCCCAGCACGGGGCACAACCATATTTGTCATGGCAGTAGTCAAGGCTTGCAACTGTTCAGTGACCTTGGCGAGACCGTTTTCCAACTGATCCATACGGGACACCTCAATATCTGATTCACTCATGTCTGTTCCCAGTATTTTGATGAGTCTTCCTTTTTTCTAACCCAACGGGAATCTATGATGGCTTTCAGAACACAAGGGTTAACATGATGTATGTATGCATGATGTGCATAAGAGGCATATAACATATAAATCATACTAAGTCAATAAAATTTTCAAACAAGTCGGCCCATTATCATTTTAGAAGCTTTTGGGCTGACTGTCATAAGAGTGAACACGTCCCAGTTTAAATGGCCCAACAAGTTCATATCTTATGGCAAGGAGCCCAACTAAATCCAAATGATAATACTCCGAACACAAGCACAAGGTGGCCCATCAACACTTAGACGCCTTTGGCCCAATAGTCATGGAATACATTCTTGTCCCAGCTTAAATGGCCCAACAAGTCCATATCCATGACAAATGGTCCAAATGGATCCAAACGATGATGTTCCCAAACACAAGCATAGAAGGGCGATAATGCAAACATAACATAATAATTTTTACATAATGGCCCATCAACATTTCAGAAGCCTTGGGCCTAATAGTCATACAGTACGAACTTGCCCCAGTTTAAATGGCCCAACAAGCCCGCATTTCTGACAATAGTCCAACTGCATCCAAATGAGGATGGTCCATAAGCACTTCTCAAGGAAATAATTGTTACTTTAACCATACAAACCGGTCTATGGGTGGATTTGCAAGAGTATGGACAAAGGCTCTCACCGGCGAAGGATAGCCCACAACTAGGTCTCCCCACTCAAGGTTCAAGCGACCAAGTGAGCGTATCCCTTTTTATACACTAAGGTACGTGCCAATGAGCTATGGTGTGTGACGGACTGTCAAATGGATTTCCCGTTGTAGATTCCCCAGAGGGAAGGTGGAGCGAGGCTCACTTAAATACCCAAAGCCTCTTAGGCTCTTATCGCTTGGTGTCAGGAATAAACAACGAGTCCTCCAAATTAGTCCATCACAAAGGCTACGAGTAGATGGTCATATAGGTGTCCTCACAGCTTTTCCTTCTAGAAAGGTAGTGAGTGAAGGAAGACACCAAACCATTACCTAGCCTCAAAGTGCCCTTGATTAAACCCCCACTTTATCCACTATAGACATGGTCAATTAAAACATAAATCCAAACATTACAAGATAATATTTCGGGGCCAATTCTCTATCCCAGTGGAGTCGCCAGACTGTGGACAACAGAACCTGGGTGACGCCGTTTCTAGGCTCGCGGCACTAGTTGGGAAGTACTAAATAATATGGAGTCGCCACCCGGTGTGAACCGGGACAAAGATTTAAGGCCGCACTCACCCCTCGCAAGGGAAAACCTCAAACCGTTGGGTTCAGAATGGTCCCTTACTTATGTCACTTGTAATAAAAGGATTTATGTAATAATTTAACCAGGCTTAAATAACATTTATTTCCAAAAATATCATGCTTCTAGATTCATATGCATACATCAACAAGTTCATCACAACATGCAACATCACATGACAATCTCATGAACATATTTCAATCCTATGATATGGAAAACTAAGAACAACCTAATCATGCTTGAGTACTATCTCATGAGCCTATTAACCAAATAACCTGCTAACAGCCTAGTCATGCTTGAATACAATCCCAAGAACACATAGAATGGATAAATGCAAGAATACAAATAATACGGTTGGCTATATAACACAAGAAAGATCAACCAAGAGGCAATTATGCATGAATATGATAAGACGGACTCAGTTCAGTGTGTGCGCATTCGTGTAGCGTTCGTAAACGAGTTCGAACGGTAAACAGAAGGTTCGCGTTCGTGTGGCATTTGATAACGCGTTCGAACGGAAATGAAACAGAATGCTCGCGTTCGTATGACGTTTGATAATGCGTTCGAACGTAAATGAAACAGAATGCTCGCGTTCGTATGGCGTTTGATAACGCGTTCGAACGAAAATGAGACCTGATGCATGATAAGGCAAAATGCATGCGCGTTCGAGTTGCGTTCGTAAACGCGTTCGAACGGGAACATACCTGATGCATGAAATGGGACACAATACATAAACAACAAAAAAAGGGGGCGCGGCGAAGTACTGCCGTAAAGGTGGCCTTTTGGGGGGCTCTTGATCTCTCAAAGAGAGGACCTTTAGACCAACATACTAAGCCCATGCGCGTCATATCACATCATGCATACAAACATAAAGACAATCATATTCAACTAAGTATGTCCGATTGAACGTGTCTCGCATTCAACCGAACACACATCAACCGGCGCGACAAAGCATCGTGGTGAAGGATTTTAACCTTCCGATTAGGGGACCTTTCATCGCACTTACTGAGCCCATGCACTCGATTATATCATACACAAATAAGCGACATGCAGAATTTAAATAACAAGAAATAGATAGACCAAAGCAACACAAAACAAGAGAAGGTGCCGTTTACTCAAGTGGTACGTGGAGTTGTGTCCCAAGTACAGACCGCACTACCGTCCATTCGGATTCGGCTACGGAATTTACGTCTGGGTTTCCATCCTATATACCACAAGAGACGACACTCTTCCATTTCATTCAAGCCACAACATGCATCCATAAACGACTCTCATGCGAATAAATTCAATAACAAAAGAAACGGATAGAAACTAATGAAAAAGTGCCCTCAGGTCTAACCTTTTAAGTCGTCTCTCGGACTCGCGTTTCACGAAGATCGGAAGGGGTAAAGCTCCGCAACTCTTCCGGTTCACTGGTTCACTGCTCTCGTTCGTTGTCTTACTGTTTTGGGTCGTCGTCCTCCGTCTTTTGCTGCTGTTTTGACTCCGATTCGCTGCCGCTGCTACTGTTTTGCTGCTGTATTTTAGTTACTGTTTTTGGGATGTTTTGGCTACTGTTTTGGGTGTTATTTTCGGTGGTGTTATGGTGTGGTTCGGGGGCTGTGTTTTATGTGTGTGTTTAGGGCTGCTTGGGATGTGTTTTTCGGTGAGGTGAGTGGGCTGTTCGGGATGTGTTTTTGTCAAGGCGATGGGGGTTCTTTGGTTGTGATCTTTTTGTTATTGAGAGTGAGGGAGAGTTGTGTCTATGAGCTAGCTAGCCTTGAGAAGGTTGGTGAATAGTTCTTTTTATAGGCAAAGGGTTAGGCTTGACAAGGAAATGGATTTGATTGGCTTGGATAAGGGAAGTCAAAGATTGAGGGGGGACAAATCTTGGCTAGATAGGGAAGGTTGAATATTTAGTTTATATTGATTAGGCATACAATATTTTAAGTTTGGGAATAATATATTGGTTGATTGATTTTAACTTGGTATGATTATATTTGATTGGTTTAGATTAGGCATTTAGTTTGTTGGTTGATTTTAATTAGGCATGCAATTTCTTTAATTTGTGTAAGTATTTTATTTAATTTGGTATATGATTTTTAGATTTGTTTTGATTTCACCATGTGTTAAATATGTGTTTTAAGTGGGCTTGGGCGTGTGGGCCAAGGTTTGGGCGAATTGGGCTTAATGTGAGGCTAGCAGCAAAACCAGAATTACCGACACCGTTCGAACGCTTACTCGAACGCGGCACCAACGTCCGCAATCTGCCTGACGTTCGAACGTATACACGAACGTAGCACCAACGAAAACAGTGAACCTTGTTTATTCTGAATTCCCCCTTCCGATGTCCGTTTTCCGTGACCTCCGTGACTTAAAAGGTAGTGTCTCCAAAATGAGACTCATCATAGGGACTTATGTGTAAAAATGCAGTGCCTACATCAGTCCTTTTCACAACATCTAACTATCCACTTTATGATCTTTAAAGTCATTGGCTATTTGGGAAATAGTTTCCTTATATCTATTTAAAGAGTCAATAGTGTGTCGCGATATAAATATCATACTAGAGGAGATTTGACTTTCTTATCTATATCATTGGTATGATATGAATAGCCTGTGATCGAGGATTATACAATATGTGAGAACCTCGACTTGTATAGTTCATCGATTATCCGTGGTCGTCATAATTCATGAGTGAGTGAATTATGGACACGAAATTGGTTTTCATGATGGATATACATCAATTTAGAGAGTCTCATTATATGAACCACATTCTTAGAGTACTAAGACAACATATTATGAATAATTGGATTATTCATAACACAAATCCGAATTTTAGTGAGTTAATTCGGATCGTCTATCGGGTAGACTGAAAATACACATGTTATGGGTATTTTAATCATTATGCATAAATGAAAAATATGACAAGTATAATATTTGATGAATGTAATATAAATTATTAAGTGGGACATATGTCAAGTAATTAATTATATATATTGTATATATAATTATATTGTCATAATATTTAATTTTATTAAAATATATTAAATTAGGGACAAGTTTCACTTTATCAAGAGACATGACAAAGATATTTTGACTTGACAAAATGACTATTTTGCCCTTGTTATAATTAATGAAATTTGACTTAAGCTTATAAGATAAGCTTTAGAAGTTAAATGATAATTATGCCCTTTATGTTATTAACGAAATATTTGGATAATTTTATCATTTTAAGCTAAGCTTATTTGATAAGCTTTAGCATTAAAATGACATATATGCCATTATTTTTGCTCACGTTTTTGGTGGCTTATAAAAGGACATGATTTTGTTTCATTATGGAGAAGAATTTGGGCATGGTGCTGTGAGCTTCCATGGATAGAAATGAAATATTTTCTTCAAATTAGAACAATAATTGGAAGAAGATTGGAAGAAAATAAATGGACTGGGGCATGAAGAAATTAAGGAAAAAGAGAAATTGAGATAATTTCTATTTATTCTTGATTTTAGAAATTATTTCTATATTGTCCTAATTTTTACTGTTGTTGTATAATTTATTTTCTTCCATATTGTTGTCTTAAAATAATAGTTACTCGATTTTGGAAGCTCAATGCATGAGTATGAATTTGTAGAATTAAGTTATGGTAACTTAGATTCTATTTTTGCCATTAGATGATATGTTATCATTCTAGAGTTAGTGTGTAATTCTAAGGTAACCTAGAATTGTTTTAGAGTTGTTTATGTGGTGGAGACTAAATTGTTGTGGCCTAATTTGGTTTAGGCATGAATTAATGATTTAATATTTGATTAATTGGATTAATTATAGTAAGAATAATAAATCATGAAATTTGGTAAAATTGGCATGTTTACGATGAAATTAGAAATGTCTAATATATGTACAAATTATTTAAAAATTATTAGATTCGGATTGGTTGTTAAATCACATTAAAAGTTTTATTAGACAGAGTCTGGGTTTCCTGAATCCTCACTTGAATGAGGTTGTATTTATGTGACTTGAATCCATGTACCAATAAATTCGGGTAACTTGATTTATTGTTATATGCCATAATAGTGAACAAAATTATAATTAAAATTTTCATGCTATTTTGTCTTTATTATTTGTTCACTAGTTTGTCTTTTTGTGTTTTATTTGAAAATGAAAATTGATTGCTTTTAATTGATATAGATATGATTAACTGGATCGCCAGATACAATTATCGGGATCTGTCGCAGTTGAGAATTGTTGGCGACTTGGTCGCATAATTGGATTTTGATGACGTCAACGCAATTGACGACTTTGACGTACAATCACGAAGCAATACAAAAAGTGTCGAAGCATATGAGGTGAAGAGCGAGAATGTGAAGACTTGCGGCAAAATGAAGATTATATTGCAAACGTCTTAGCTTAGGATTTAATTTGTAATGTGAGATGTAATATTCAAGTGTCTAAGCTCATAGGGATCATGCACATTCACTTAGAAGCATTAGGGGCATGTACGAAATGCATTAAAACCTTCAAATCTGCATTTTAGTATTTAGGGAAGCTCTCTGGAACCGGCATGGACCTTACCGGTCCCATACCGGTCATTAAACGGCCTTCCCCTGTTTTGCATGCCTCTGGAACCGGGCCATACCGTGCCGGTTACCTCGCCGGTCTTCATGCCGGTATTGGCAAGAAAATCCTGCTCTCTGGAACCGGGCTGGTCCTCGTCGGTCTCCATACCGGTTTGCTCGCCGGTCTAACGGCTAGTTTTTCGAACGTTATATAGCCTTTGGGAGATATTGAAACCCTAGACCGGCATGCCGGTCTCCTCGCCGGTTTGCTCGCCGGTCTCGGCAGTGACTGCAGGGACAGTTTTCATTTTCTATATAAATGAGTCCCAAATTCGTTTTTGCACCTTCTTGAACCTTCATATCATTTCTTAGAAAGCAAAAACAAGAGTGTCTTGAATCTTCAAATACTTAAACACTCACACAAGCTCACACACATCTTCATTACATTTAGTGAGCTTAGATCACTTGGGTTTTGCTCTCACACAATCTTCTTATTATTTGTGAGTGCCCAAGTGTGTTTTAATTTTTTCTTATCAAAAACACTTGCGGTTTGTGAAATCCCATTATTCGGGTAATTGTAAAGGTTTGTGAGTGAGCCTACGAACAAAACTCAAAATTGTAAAAGGGTTTGGAGTGCGCCTTTGCGGAAAACTCTTGGTTGCGAGTGAACCACGGAAACTCGATTCTAGTAGAAATCTTCAGGCGAGGCTTGAGGGAGTGGACGTAGGCACGGTTTGCCGAACCACTATATATCGCGGTGTCGTATCTCTCTTTCCCTACTCTTTTACTATTTGCAAGTTAATTTATATTTACACTTATTGATTAGAAACTTGCATATAGGATATTTATTAGAATAGAGAAAATTGGCCTAAAACTCCCACTTGGTAATAAGAGCTTAAAATCGGCAAAGATTTTATAATTCCGCATTTATAGCGATAACTCAATTCACCCCCCCTCTTGGGTATAGAGATTCTTTGTCGCTATTGCTTGTAGGGAATTTCAGTTGGTATCAGAGCGAGGTTTTCTCTACAAGACTTAACCGTCCGAGAATAGATCATGGCCTCTACAAGCAAATCGTCAAATCTTGCCGAGGGATTTTCAACGACTAGACCTCCATTTTACACCGGAACGGACTACAATTATTGGAAGATGAGAATGCTAAATTATCTCCTTGCCGTAGATCCGCAATCTTATTTGGTCATCACACGAGGTGCAAAAGGACCAACAAAAAGGGATAGCAATGGGGTTGAGATTCCGAAGCCGAGTTTGGAATGGGATAATGAGGATGTAAAAATAGCCTCACAAAATGCTAAGGCACTCAACCAACTCCTATGTGCCATTGATCGGGATCAAGTTAGCAAGCTTCCGGAATGTGGAAATGCATATGACTTATGGAAGTCCTTGGAAATGGTCAATGAGGGCACAAGCCAAGTGAAGGAATCAAAGATCAACCGGTTCATGTGCGAATTGGACAATTTCAAGATGGAATCCGAGGAAGAAATTGATCACAAGATTTCTAGGTTTACGGTCATCATCAATCATTTGGGAGCATTGGGAAAAGTCATCGGGACATCGGATCAAGTGAAGAAAATCTTGAGATCACTCCCAAAGGAATTTAGAAGCTATACCTCCTCCATTAAAGAAGCAAATGACATAAACACTTTGAAGATGGATGATTTGATCGGAAAATTGCTTGAGTATGAAATGGAGATCAAAATGGATAAAAAAGAGGAAGATGAGAAAAGAACAAGAAAGTCCTTGGCCTTAAAAGCTAGAAAAAGAGACGAGTCAAGCTCAAGTGAAGAAGATGATAGTGATGATGAGTTGGCAAGCATCACCAATAAAGTAAAAGAGCTTCTCAAATCCGCAAAACTCAAGGGAAAATCAAAGGCAAACGAAAAGAAAGAAGAAAAATGGCCGCGGAAGAACAAGAAAATTGTGTGTTATGAATGCAACAAACCGGGTCACATAGCTAGCGATTGCCCATTGAGGAAAATGAAAGGAAAATCAAAGAAAAAGGCAACTTGGAGCGATAGCGATTCAAGCTCATCCGAGGAGGAAGAGGTTGAAGTCAAAGATAAATCAATAGCATTTATGGCTATCACGGATGAAGACATCCGATTTGAAATTGAAGAAGAAAGCGAAGAAGAAGAGGTACACAATTCTCAAGACTATAATGATTTACTTAATGCTTTCAATGGTTTAAAAGAATTGTGTGATATGCTTAAAAACAAATTGAAATTAGTTAAAAATGAGCATGCTACACTTAAAAATGATAATGCATGTTGTATGAATAAAATTCATGTTGTTAGAATGAGATTATATGCTTAAAGGCTAAACATGAAAAAGAAATTGCATGCTTAAATGATGAAAATGCATGTTTAAAGATTAAAAAGATAGAACTTGAAAATGCCATATCAAGTATGCCATCTAGCTCTAAGACATGCGATTGCGAATCTATATTGAATGAAAATGTCTTATTAAATACTAAGATTGTAGATTTGCAAAACATACTTAGCAAATTCACATTGGGACATAAAAATTTTAATATGCTTATTGGATCCCAAAAATGTGCATTTAAAAGAGAAGGATTAGGATATAGGCCTTACATTAAAAGAAAATTTTTAAAGAATTATTTTGTTAAGACATCCTATTCTCATGCTAAGAATGAAATAAATGAAAATGTCACATGTCATGCTTGTAACAAAAAGGGACATAAAATTTTTGAATGCATGTACAAGAATGTGATTAAGAATGCATGGATTTCTCAAGGAATCAAAATTAACCCCAATGGACCCAAGAAAATTTGGGTACCAAAGTGTAATTGAAAAATTTGTAGGGGGAGCTTTGGGAATGGATCTTTAAAGAGAATTGCAAAATTGATCCCAAAGGCTCAAAAAGATGAGGAATCGCAACGGTAAAGGTAAAATCCGTATTCACGGAAACATTGGTACCGTTTCCTCAAAATTATGTATGTATGCATATTTCGGTTAAAATATTTTTAAAGCATACAAAGTGATTAGACAATGTATTAAACTTTTATTGGTATCGATTTTCATTTGATATCACTAAGTGCCTTAATCATATATTTAAACCCCTATTCTATTTCAATTGGTATCACATGAAATTTATTGAGTTAAATGCAATATATGTGATCACTTGATTGAATATGCCTTGCCATATGAACTAATTGGTTGAAAATGAAATGCATGTAAATTGGCATAATCTTAGATGAATATCATGAAATATATGTATTAGAATATAATTGGCATTATGAAATGCATGGACTTTGATAAATAATTGGTATCATGGAATGTATTGATATATTTTTAATAGGTATCAAATTTGGGGAGAAATCATGATTAAGATGCTCTTAGATTGTAAATAGTATTCATGAAAATCTATTTTTTGAAAAATGCTATTTTATGCATACATTTTGATTTTTTATGGCAAAAAGGGGGAAATGCCAAATGTGCATATTTTTTTTAAATTTGTTATCATTTTTTTTTGCACACATCTATTGGTATCTCATTTTAGAACTTAATTTTGCTTCTCCACTTTTTGATAATGTCAAAGGGGGAGAAATCATTAGAAATGAGATTAAAACTTGTTTTACCCTCACCCTTGGATTAAGGGGGAGTAAATGTACTAATGTGTTTGTCTAAGTCTTATAGAGCTATTTTGAAGACAATCACACATTGAGGGGGAGCTTATGTTGAGGGGGAGCAAAATTGTCAAATTTGGACTCCAAGAAGCTCACAAGTATCAACAAGTTTTAAGGGGTTGCCATCATCAAAAAGGGGGAGATTGTTGGCGACTTGGTCGCATAATTGGATTTTGATGACGTCAACGCAATCGACGACTTCGACGTACAATCACGAAGCAATACAAAAAGTGTCGAAACATATGAGGTGAAGAGCGAGAATGTGAAGACATGCGGCAAAATGAAGATTATATTGCAAACGTCTTAGCTTAGGATTTAATTTGTAATGTGAGATGTAATATTCAAGTGCCTAAGCTCATATGGATCATGCACATTCACTTAGAAGCATTAGGGGCATGTACGAAATGCATTAAAACCTTCAAATCTGCATTTTAGTATTTAGGGAAGCTCTCTGGAACCGGCATGGACCTTACCGGTCCCTTACCGGTCATTAACCCGCTTCCCCTGTTTTGCATGCCTTCTGGAACCGGGCCATATCGTGCCGGTTACCTCGCCGGTCTTCATGCCGGTATTGGCAAGAAAATCCTGCTCTCTGGAACCGGGCTGGTCCTCGTCGGTCTCCATACCGGTTTGCTCGCCGGTCTAACGGCTAGTTTTTCGAACGTTATATAGCCGTTGGGAGATATTGAAACCCTAGACCGGCATGCCGGTCTCCTCGCCGGTTTGCTCGCCGGTCTCGGCAGTGACTGCAAGGACAATTTTCATTTTCTATAAATGAATCCCAAATTCGTTTTTGCACCTTCTTGATCCTTCATATCATTTCTTAGAAAGCAAAAACAAGAGTGTCTTGAATCTTCAAATACTTAAACACTCACACAAGCTCACACACATCTTCATTACATTTAGTGAGCTTAGATCACTTGGGTTTTGCTCTCACACAATCTTCTTATTATTTGTGAGTGCCCAAGTGTGTTTAATTCTTTCTTATCAAAAACACTTGCGGTTTGTGAAATCCCATTATTCGGGTAATTGTAAAGGTTTGTGAGTGAGCCTACGAACAAAACTCAAAATTGTAAAAGGGTTTGGAGTGCGCCTTTGCGGAAAACTCTTGGTTGCGATGAACCACGGAAACTCGATTCTAGTAGAAATCTTCAAGCGAGGCTTGAGGGAGTGGACGTAGGCACGGTTTGCCGAACCACTATATATCGCGGTGTCGTATCTCTCTTTCCCTACTCTTTTACTATTTGCAAGTTAATTTATATTTACACTTATTGATTAGAAACTTGCATATAGGATATTTATTAGAATAGAGAAAATTGGCCTAAAACTCCCACTTGGTAATAAGAGCTTAAAATCGGCAAAGATTTTATAATTCCGCATTTATAGCGATAACCCAATTCACCCCCCCTCTTGGTTATAGAGATTCTTTGTCGCTATTGCTTGTAGGGAAATTTTCAAGAATGTGTAGAAAATTTTTAATGTGATTTTGGAGATTCCGGTATTTTCGTTATGCAATTCAACTAATATTAGATATTGATATTTGGAGAGGTAAAATACGGACTTGTGACTTGATATTAAATATTTTTTTTCCCTGGCTGAGTTGACAAAAAATTTAAATGTCGATTTTGCATTCATCCCACGCTTTAACCGCGCAGATGTATATTTGTGGGTAAAAAAAACATAGTTACAATGTGACTAAAGACATAAATATGATTGAAGCACACTAATTCATCATACTTTATTTAATGTAGGGCTTTGACTAATTACTTTTATAATGATAACCACCAATTATCACATTGTAGATACATCCATAATGGATAATTTAATTACATTAAATTTTACCATAAAAACAAAAGGTCACGAGTTGAAGTTAGACTTTCCTTTAAAAAATAAATTATTCATTGGATATAGAATCCTTATGGAAAATTAATAATAAAAACAATGAATAAATGAACAATAAGAATAACAATTAATAGTCATATATCATCAAAGACTAGGGATTGCTTGAATTAATCCATAGCTGCTAATTAGTTGCAGTGGGAATCTGACTCCATCATATTCGGATTCATCCTGCAAATTGAAAATAAAGTAAATGAAAAGATGAGCAATTGGAATGATAATTACCAATGCTTATGAGAATTTCTTGCAAATGACAAACGAAAGCAAATTACGTACACTTTGTTAACGACCACAACCGAACGTAGCTCACAATTGTTAAAGCTGAACACAGATTGATTAATTAGGGTTACAGAAATATGAACATTAAGTTTGTATATATGAACAATACTTACCGTCTGCACAAATCAGTTTTGACAGAAGGGTCACTGTCATTTTCTAAAACATATAGAAAATGCTGCAACACTACACCATGGCTCACAATTGCTATCTCTTTTTCTTCACGTGTCCACAGCCTGTAAAAATTAAATTAGTCCTTCTGTTAATTACATTCTTAATTAGGCTATTACATTTATTATTTAATTTTTGATAGAGAATGCATAAAGAGTAAGCAAAACATAGTAATCTATTTGTTTCGAGTATAACTGCAACCTAAACTATAAAATAAGATAAATTAAATGCCAAGTGAATGATAAGTTATAATGGAAACGGCATGCAAGAATAAGGTCACCATTTGAGAAACTCAATTCCCCTGGCTGCAATATCTTCATAAGGCTCTCTAGCTTCAGGATACCACAGCTCATCTTCTTCACTTTCCATCTACATTTAACAAAACTTTTAGATTATTTTATAATTTAATGTTTGATAATTTAACCCCAAAAAAAAAAAAAAAAAAAAACACGATCACATTAAATTCATATAGTGAGTGAGTGAGTGAATTAAGAACTTGCCAGTGAAAAGTCGATTGAAGGGAAAAGAGACTGACACTCACTAACGCTTCGCCTTTGATCACATGGACGAAGTGTTAGGGTTGGTGCTCTGGGCGCCAATTTCCTATGTATTTCCTTGCAAATACTTTTGTATATATTTTATTAATGAATAAAATAGACAGTTTCTGTAATATAAATTCTTTTATTATATGGTAAAGACGTAAATGACCATAGAATAATTGGTTATGATACAGTTGCAAAAGCGTTGCAACTGACATTGAGTAGTATCATAACAATGTCATTCTTTAACCGTTCCTGGTCAAGGTTTACAATTACTTGGTCAGTAAGTAAACCCGTTGAGACTGGTACGTGTCGTATATTGGAATGTTGGATTCTAATGGTTTCTCAATGAACCATGAGTCTTGGGAGACTCGTATAGACATGTAGGTGTTTATATTGGATAAACACTGAACGACTCACTGAGATTCTTAATAGATGGTACAACCAACGTCAATAAGAATCTTCTCGGGTTGAGTGAGCATAGTGATCCTCGCCTTGACTTGAGGTACCACTGTGGATATATGAGGTATCCTCCCACTTTTTGATGGCAGTCACGTCACCGATCTATTTAGATCAGACCTCTCGCCTGTTCGTTGGGTGTGGACTGATCCTCATGATATCCTGTGTGTATCAAGAAAGGATCTGTCAGTTCTGTGTACAGAGCATAGGTATCCAAATTAGCAATTTGTTAAAACCGATGGGCCCGTGGTACACTGTAGAAATTAGTTCTAAGTGTTATTTTAAAAGATTGCTAATAGTTTCGTCGACGGATTATACCTAAAGAGATTTGACGTTTATATCTATATCTCTGGGATAATCCGGAATACCTGTGACGGAAGGATTATACGTATGCGGTGACCTCGACCTGTATGGTTTAGGATTTTATCCGTGTTCGTCATAATTTACGGGTGGGTAATTATGGACACGAAATTGGATTTCGTGACAGATATGCCTAAACCTATAGAGTCTCACTAATGAGATATACTCGTTGGGCACTAGGGCAACTTTTATAAATAATATTGATTATTTATAAATCGTTTAAACGGTTAAACGAAAATACATGCTTTTGGCCATTTATTAAATATTGAATTTGATATTTGATATTTATAATTAATATATGTTATTTTGATTATTTAATGTAAATATAATACATATATTTTGAGATATTATATTTAATTATTTATTTATTCAATTGTTGGATAATTAAATAAATTAAATATTAAATACTCTTTTACTTATAAAGATAAGACAAATGGCATTTTTTTTATTGGAAAATTTGGCCACTTTAAATTGGTTATTTTGGCATTGTTTAATTGGTTATTATGAGATAAGTATTGACTTATTTTTGGTATTTGATACCACAAATATTAATTAAATATTTTCCAATTAATTAAAACAAAAATTGAAATTTGTGGATATTATTTATTCTTCAATTTTCGGCAATTGAAGGGAAATATATAAACCTTTTTTCTTTTTTGTTTTTCATAACAACAAACCCTAAAACTCAAATACAAAAAACAGAGAGCAAGAGGAAAAGAAGAAAAGAAGAAGAAACTTTGAAAATCTAGCATTTTAATAAGCTTTTCTTCACCTTTTCTTTTATGAAAAATGTTTCTACAATACTAGGCTTTAATATGATTAGCTTAGTTTGTTCTCTACTCTTTCATGGATGATATTTGATGTTTTGGGAACTTGAATGAAGATGAAAGCATGTATAATTAATTAGATTACTTAAATTAGCTTATTAAGTAATCTTTATGCCATATTGATGGATTGTTGCCATTCTAGAGTTTAGTAGCCACTCATGGTAAACCTAGAATTGTTCTTAGTATATTTCATGATGGTGAGACTCAATTGGTGTGTGGAAATTTTGAATTAAAGCATTGAATTTAATTAATTTGGGTGTAATTGATTAATTTGTGAAATTATTAAATTAGGGTTTCCAACCTTCACCAAAATTGGGGCTTTCCATATATGTGATGATTTTAGATGTATATATGATGTATCTAAAATTTGGGAATTTTTGGAATTGATTTGGACATGTTTTGAACATAAAGGACCAAATTGTAAATTCTTGAAAATTGAGGGACCTTTCTGCAATTTCAGTAAAACTGTTTTCTGAAATTGTAAAACTGAATTTTTATGTTTCAGACATAAATAAATCATTTTAGAATTGATTTAAATCAATTAAATTGTTATGAATAATTTTGGAGTAAAATGATTAAAATTCAAAATTTGGGGCAAATTGGTAATTAATAAAAAAATCTGTTTTTGGGGTAAAATTTCAGTTATTGAACATTGTGTAATTGAAATAAATTAGTTTTATTTTAATTACCCAAAAGAAAATTAATTGAAATAGGAAAATTTTGATTTTCCGCGATTCGCTGCGTTTACCCGAATTACCATCCGAAACCCCAACACGAAGTCCCTGAACAAATTATTAACAACTCATGTTAATTTAGTTACATAACCGTTAATTAATTTTTTTTTATTTAAGTAGACATATTAATACCAAACGATCTCGACAAAGCTCATGAGCTACAATGGGTGGGCATTTTGAAGCTGGGGTTGCATTATCTGAACCGTCACTACCAAAACCTCCAAGAGCTGTTTGCATGGTCCTTCATACAAAAATTGTTAAATTAGTCATAATCAACTTTTTCTCGAATTTATCAGGAAACCAAACCAAACCAAATAAATGTCTTTTTTTTTTTTTTTTTTAGCTAGGTGGGATCGGTTATGTGAATATTTTAATTAGGTTTTGCAGAAAATTTGAATCCCAATAAAATTCAGGATTCCATACTAATTGACACGGAATTCGGGATAAATTTTTATCATAAATTTCAATTTTTAATTCGGGAATACATGCTTTTGGCCACACGGAATTCGGGATAAATTCGGGATAAAAATTGTTAAATTAGTCATAATCAACTTTTCTACAATGGATGATTTGATATAGGTAAAATTTTGCCTATAAATAACAAGCCATTTCATTTGTAAAATCATACTTTCTTCTTTGAAATTCCTCATGAATAAATAAGAAGATTGTATCTTGTTTGTTTATTTACAGCTTCCAGTAATTAATTTCCTTTCCGCTTTCGCACTTTCTTTTCTTACTTTTCAGTTTTTACTTTCCGCAATTTACTTTTACGCACAAATCTTTTCTTTCTTTACTTTTGCAGTTTTTATTTTTTAAGCAATGAAGAGGTAACTCCCCTTTGCTGGGGTAAAAGGTAAAGCTTTTATTATTGCTATCTAGATTAATCTCCCTTAATATAAAATATAAACTATTTAAAATCTGACTTAATGAGGATACCGCTATATTGGCCGGTTGGAAATTAATTATAAATTGGTTTTAACCTGACTAAGTATGGATATCGCCTGGTTGGTCGGTTGGTAATTAATTATTAATTTGACTTAATCAGGATACCGCCTATATGGCTGGTTGGTAATTATCACGCAAAGTCAATATATTATATTAAGGGAGATATCTAAAATAGTAGTAATAAAAGTTGATCCTCTAACCCCAACATTTTCTTTTATTGTACTTTTACTTTATTTAATTTCAGTAATTTACTTTTCAGCAATTTACTCTCAGTAATTTACTTTTATTTTTTTTACTTTTTACTTTTTACTTTTTACTTTTTTTTTACTTTTTACTTTTACTTTTTACTTTTTTTTTTTTTACTTTTCAGCAATTTACTTTTCAGTATTTAATTTTTAGAATTTACTTTATGTCTTTTATTTTATTTAAATTTTTACTACCCGTAAATATGTGTCGTAACTAAGCCAGTTATCTGGGGTTGTGATGAAATCCAATATCACCGGTTTATAAGGGGTTAAATTATAGTTTGGGTAATATAAATATTTATTTATTGAGTCTTAATCTTAATGCTTTTTATTAACTGGCCATTAATAAAATTGAACTGGTAAACTTAAAATGAACTAGACATAGGGATTTTAAGTTTAAGACCTTAGACTCAATAGCCCACGATCTTCCTTGAGGATATATAACCCTTTAATAGATTTCCTTACAAGATAAGAATATACCTGTCGGGCGGGGGTAGCCATATAATGGAACTTAATCTTAATGAATCCAGGTAATTTGGTTGACATAGACATATGGTTCAATTGGGTTAAACTGGGTATTTGTGTCTGACCATCGACAGAGGCTCACATAATTTAGTGTTCCAGGTTAATAAATCAATATATTACCCAACTTAAGATAACCACTTCATCTTTAAAATGATATTGGAAGAAATCACAACCTAGATAGTTTTAATATTGAATTTTCTTAAAACCTATTTTCGACAATTTTATTTACTTCCTTTTAAATTTAGAATCGTCACCATTTCAAATCAATCAATCAACCTGTTAGATACTAGTAATCATTTGACCTCATAAAATTAATATATTAGATATTAAGTCCTCGTGGGATCGATATTTTTATACTACTTGAACGATACGTGCGCTTGCGTTATACGTGTGTGTTTACGCCGGTCAAGTTTTTGGCGCCGTTGCCGGGGACTTATTTATCTTTTACTATTAGTTTAGGGGTTAGATACGTTACTTGTATCTAATTTCTTTTTACTTATTGTTTTTGTTTTCTTGTGTTTCAGGTTCTCAGAAACTTCATGAGACGAACCAGAAGCTTTGAACTCCGACCGCTTGACCCGGAAATTGAAAGAACCATCAGACAGTTGAGAAGGGAAAGGTGAGAAGGCCAAGAAGCTTTAGTCAACATGGAACCTGAACCTTTGAACGTTGCACCACCAATTCCCATTCGAGACAGAACCATTCCGGTGGTTGACAGACTCATTTCCTGTATTGTACTTCCTCCCTTACCAGCAAATGCGTGTGACATCAAAACATGCATTCAGATGATTCATCAGTCAGTTCAATTCAGGGGGAATGCAACTGAAGATCCTAATGCCCACATCAGCAACTTTTTGGAAGTTTGCGGCACTTTTAATAACCAGAGAAGCTGAAAAGCAATGAGACTGCGTGTTTTTCCATACTCCTTGAAGGACAGAGCTAAAGCTTGGCTACATTCACTACCAGCAGGTTCTATCACAACTTGGAACACTTTAGCCACCAAATTTCTTGCAAAGTACTTTCCACCAGCCAGAACCGGAAAACTGAGGAATGACATCACATCCTTTGTACAACAAGATTCAGAATCCCTCTGCGAAGCTTGGGAAAGGTACAAAGATTTACTCCGGAAATGTCCTCACCATGAGATTCCAAAATGGCTTCAAGTCCAAACATTCTATAATGGGCTTTCTGGAATAATGAGAACCACAATCGATGCTGCTGCTGGAGGAGCCTTGATGGCAAAAGGAGAAGATCAAGCCTGGGACCTAATCGAAGAAATGGCCAACAACAATTCCTTGTGGCCAACAGAAAGGAGCATGATCCAAAGAATTGCAGGAATTTATGAAAGTGGAGCCAATACAGCAGTCAACGCCAAGCTAGATCAAATATGCAAATTTATGGAGACTTTTACCACTGGATCCACAAGTTCACCATATGGAGGAGCACCAGAGTCAAACCAACTTGAAGAAACGGTGAATTATGTCAGCAATTTCAACAGACAAGGGAACAATCCATATTCCAACACCTACAACCCAGGGTGGAGGAATCATCCCAATTTTTCATGGAGCAACAATTCAGGCCAACAGCAGAACTATCCACCACCTGAATTCCAGCAACAGAACAAAAGCCAGGAGCAGGCAAATGAACCAGGAATAACAGAAGTGTTGACCCACTTGAAAAAGATAGAAGCAAAACACGACTCTCAAGCAGCAAGATATGATGCTATGTTTCAATCCCAAGCAGCATTAATTCAAAGTCAATATGCTTCTATTAAAGCACTGGAGAATCAAATGGGACACTGGCAAATGCTCAGAGTTACAGACCGCCAGGTACCCTTCCTAGCAACACAGAGCCAAATCCAAGAAACATGGGGAATGAGCAATGTCATGCCATCATGTTAAAAAGCGGTACTGAAATCAACAAAGATGTTGGAGCCAAAACAGCTGCTGAGGAAGTTCCAAAAGAAACAAAGCAACAGATGGAGGAAAAAGAAGCAAAGGAAAAAGAACAGATCACTCCACCTCCACCTTTTCCTCAACGTCTTCAGAAGAACAAATTGGACAAGCAATTTTCCCGGTTCCTGGAGATCTTCAAAAAGCTGCATATCAACATTCCATTTGCAGAAGCGTTGGAACAAATGCCCACCTATGCCAAATTCATGAAAGATATTCTTTCACGAAAATGGAGATTGGGAGATTACGAGACAGTAGCATTAACAGAAGAATGCAGTGCCATCATTCAGAGGAAACTTCCCCCGAAGTTGAAAGATCCTGGCAGTTTCACTGTTCCTTGCGTCATAGGAGAACATAACTTTGGTAAGGCTTTGTGTGATTTAGGTGCGAGTGTTAACTTGATGCCTTTTTCTATTTTCAGGAAATTACAGATTGGAGAAACAATGCCAACTTCAGTCTCACTGCAACTTGCTGATAGAACGCTCGTATTTCCGAGAGGTGTAGTTGAAGATGTGCTGGTCAAGGTTGACAAATTCATTTTCCCAGCAGATTTTATTGTCCTTGATATGGAGGAAGACGCAGACGTGCCAATCATCCTTGGGAGACCATTCTTGGCTACAGGTCGAACCATTATTGATGTACAAAAAGAGAATTAACCATGAGGGTACATGACCAAGAAGTAACATTCAATGTTTTCAAGGCCATGAATTTCCCAGATGATGAAAAGAAAGAGGAATGTTTCAAACTCGATGTGATACACAGTACCATTCAGAACTCCAATGCAATGCAAAGTTCTACTGACAAACTTAAAACATGTCAATTGCCTGTGGAGCCTAAAGATAAAGCGTCTTTTGTACTAAAGAAGCCAATTCTTGCACTACAAGCAACAGAAGAGAAAAGTTCCACCAGCTCAACGAATTGGAGGAATTTCACAATCAGCCTTTTGAGGATGCCAAATTGTACAAAGAAAAGGGCAAGAAAAGACATGATGAGAAGTTAGTGCGCATACAACTGGAACCAGGGCAGAAGAAGTACTGTTAAACAAATCAAGGGTGAAATTCTTCCCATGGAAGCCAAAATCACGGTGGTCAGGTCCATTTGTGATCACCAAAGTTTTACCAAATAGAGCCGTTGAGATACATGATCCTGACGCTAACAAAACTTTCAAGGTTAAAAACAAGCGTGTCAAGCACTACTGGGGAGAATCATTTGAGCGACAAAAAGAAAGTGTTACACTTTCAGATCCAGCTTAACGTTCGAGAAGTCAGTCTAGCTGACGACTTTAAACTTAGCGCTCGCAGGGAGGCAACCCATGCAATTTGTGTATATATTGTTTGATTGGTGTGATTTAATTTTGTGTGTTTAGTTTTTGCAGATTAAGTCATTTCAAGATGGAAGAAGCTCTCGCAAATCTTCACAAGCAATTTCCTTCTCTCCCTCAAAAATCTCTGATGAAAGTCTACAAAGCTCGCTTGGAACGGATGAGGTTACTGACAATTCACGGTGTTCCTAATGACATTCGTTGGGTAATTGAAGCACGGGTTCGATTGGCAGGTGAGTCTTCTGACTCTTTTATTTCACATCTGCCTGGTTTGGAAGAAGCACCTATGCAAAGAAACGTAGAGCTAAACAAATGATGTTGTTTGACAATGTGAAAATGTGGGAATTGCAATACTCGTTGTCGTTCTTTAGGAATGGTGTCTGATAATCGCGAAGACAAAATTAAATTCATTAGGGATGGCTTGAGTAAGGAGTCTTTAGATGATATATCTTCAACTCTTGAGACGCATCCCAGTGGATATGTTCACATAGCCTTTCGCAAATTACATACACAATTTCAAAAAGAAAGAAAGACACAGTTAAGTCTTGGGAATCTGACTCAAAAAGACCCTGTTTGCCAATTTATAAGAAAATTGGATGTGGAAGCTTGTCCCTGACGCATAGACGTCAATCAAGCCGCTACTTTTCTTGTAAATATTATATCTCTTTGTCTTTTCCTAATAATTGTAATTTTTTTGTTGTTTTCTTTTATTTTCTCCGACAGGATCCAGACCTTTTTGACTATCACGATTTGTTTAACTAATAAATGTCATTTGGCAGGTACTAGTGCTATTATTTACTCACCCTTTTCAGGTATTATAAATTCAACTCATCATTGCACTTTTGAAGACATCCAGAGTAAAACATGGAAGCCACTTCAAGAAGACGAGTTGAAAACATCTGTGTGTTTTGCGGTAGTAGTGTTGGTACTAAACCACAATACGTAGAAGCAGCACAAGAATTGGGTCGAGTCTTAGCTGCAAGAAATATGCACTTAATATATGGCAGAGGCAAAAATCTTATGGGATCATCAAACGGAGAGGCAAACTGATCGTGCCAATCTGTCGGAACGACTGGTTTGTCTGAAATTAGAAATGATTAACCGTGCTGATGCTTTTATTGCTTTGCCAGGTGGCTTGGGTACATTGGAGGAAATTTTTAGTACTATCTTGGGCGAACCTGAACATACACCAGAAACCAATTGGACTGCTCAACGTTGATGGATTTTATGATTTTCTTTGTGTGTTTCTTGATGATGCTCGGAGAAATGGGTTCGTGTCAAAACCTTTGAAAGAACTCCTCTTTACTGCCAGAACTGCTCCGGATCTAATTGACCAACTCTTAGCCTATGAACCACAAGTTGACCCTATCCTTTCAAAGATAAATTGGTCCGAGGACGATCGTGGTAAGAGGCGTAGGATTAATCTGGATCTTAACCTTTAATTTCCTGTAGAATTTCAGCTAACCAGGTATTATTTTCTAAACTCTTCTTCTACTGTTTAAGACATTGGGGACAATGTCTCATTTAGGTTTGGGGGAGGGAATTAGTTGATTAGTACTTTGTTTTTGTTTGTATGTTGTTTTATTTTTAGTCCAAAATTTTTCGAAAAATACAAAAAAAAATTGAAAAATTTTCAAAAATTACAAAAATATTTTGTGTTTTGTTTTTATTTTGACTAAAAAGGTGAAATTGGTAAGAGATAGCTGAGTAAGGAGTTTCCACTCCTGAGACGTATCTCAAACCTATTTCGAAACAAGTTAATTTTTGTTTATTTCATTTTGAATTATTTAATTTGTGAATTCTCCTTAAAACGACTAAAATGGATCTTCATATGCTCAGTTGACAGATATTATCAACATATATAGTAACATACGGACATGAGCTAAAATTGAAAAGTTTGTAATATTCAGTGCTCTAGTTTAATTGGAGGAAACATCTCAAAAAGTGATGGAGAAAAAAAAAAAAAAAAAAAACGTCTGAGATCCGAGTTATTAAGTCTGTAAGGGTGTTTTAACACCTAGTGCCCTAAAACCAACTGGTTTGGGAGTCACTGGCCCAAAGCTCGCTACATGGATCAAAGATGCTGCAAAAATATATATATCTGAAGTCTGAGTAATTAAGTCCGTAGGGGTGTCTTAACACCTGGTGCCCTAAAGCCAACTGGTTTGGGAGTCACCGACCCAACACTCGCTACATAGATGGAAAGATATTGTATATAAATAAAAAATAGTGAAAAATCAAAGAAAAAAAAATTCAGAAAAATGAGAAAAATTATTCCATTGCTACAAAAAGGTGTGAAATCTGATAGAACTTTAGGACAAAATATTACTCTCTTATCAACTGCACTTATGACTGTTGTGGGCAAAAATGAGTTGTTTAATATTTTGTTGGCTGTGTATATGAAGAATGGTAAAAATAATCGGAGAATTTACTTATTCGGTAATTTAGAAGGAAAGAAAACAATAGTAACTTGAAGTAGAAGTTTCACCTGATTAGTCACTAACTTCTTTATTCTCTTTTCTCTTGTCTTTTTGCTTTTGTGTGCATTAGTTTTATTATCTTTTTACTTTTGTAAAACGTTTGTGGGTATCGTTGCTGTAAGCCCTCACGAGACTATAACTCGTCCACTAGGGACACCTAGGGGTTTAAAGGCTTGTTGCATATGCTAAATGCAACCGTGATCCCTACGAAAGTGGCTTAGTTTAATTTTAATTTTTATTTTGTTGTTTTTTGCTCGAGGACTAGCAAAATGTTAGGTTTGGGGGTGTGATGAGCGGAAAATATATCAATATTTACCGCCCCTTTAACTTAATATTTTGTTTAGTTTCTCGGGTTTGATGAACGTTTTGATGTGTTTTAGTTATTTTGCAGATAAAATAATATCGGGTCTCAATGAAATCATTTAGGATGAAATATGGGTCAAATAAGGGCAATTATTGGACTTGATATATTAATTTTGGAGATTGGAAACTTGAAAGGGCGTTTTGACGAAGTGCAGTTTTGGGAATTCCAGTTTTGCGCATCTGTCGTATTTTGGGCATAACATTTTACTCAGATATCGGATTGAGCTGATTCAAGTGCCAGATTAAAGAAGACTCAAAGATCTACAACTTTGAAAGAGAAAATATTTTCGAATTCTGAAGATTTCATGACCGAAATTGATGAACCATCCAGAAGTGTGTGATGTGTAATTATTAAAGTCATTATCAATCATTTTCAAAGCAAAATATAAATTAATAAATAATTAATAAAATTATCAAATCAACACCAAACAAGATAAGAATTAGTGGAGCAATTATGGATTTGGTGGAGTAATTAGTGGAGAAATTAATAATGGATTTGGTGGAGAATTTGATGGATGATTTGATATAGGCAAAATTTTGCCTATAAATACCAAGCCATTTCATTTGTAAAATTCATACTTTCTTCTTTGAAATTCCTAATGAATAAATAAGAAGATTGTATCTTGTTGTTTATTTATTTACAGCTTCCAGTAATAATTTCCGCTTTCGCACTTTCTTTTCTTTACTTTTCAGTTTTTACTTTCCGCAATTTACTTTTACGCACAAACCTTTCTTTTCTTTACTTTTGCAGTTTTTATTTTTCAAGCAATGAGGAGGTAACCCCTTTGCTGGGGTAAAAGGTAAAGCTTTTATTATTGCTATCTAGATTAATCTCCCTTAATATAAAATATAAACTATTTAAAATCTGACTTAATGAGGATACCGCTATATTGGCCGGTTGGAAATTAATTATAAATTGGTTTTAACCTGACTAAGTATGGATACCGCCTGGTTGGTCGGTTGGTAATTAATTATTAATTTGACTTAATCAGGATACCGCCTATATGGCTGGTTGGTAATTATCACGCAAAGTTAATATATTATATTAAGGGAGATATCTAAAATAGTAGTAATAAAAGTTGATCCTCTAACCCCAGCATTTTCTTTTATTGTACTTTTACTTTATTTAATTTCAGTAATTTACTTTTCAGCAATTTACTTTCAGTAATTACTTTTATTTTTTTATTTTTTATTTTTTACTTTTACTTTTACTTTTTTTTTTTACTTTTTACTTTTACTTTTTACTTTTTTTACTTTTCAGCAATTTACTTTTCAGTATTTAATTTTTAGAATTTACTTTATGTTCTTATTTATTTAAATTTTTACTACCCGTAAATATGTGTCGTAACTAAGCCAGTTCTGGGGTGTGATGAAATCCAATATCACCGGTTTATAAGGGGTTAAATTATAGTTTGGGTAATATAAAGGTTTATTTATTGAGTCTTAATCTTAATGCTTTTTATTAACTGGCCATTAATAAAATTGAACTGGTAAACTTAAAATGAACTAGACATAGAGATTTTAAGTTTAAGACCTTAGACTCAATAGCCCACGATCTTCCTTGAGGATAGATAACCCTTTAATAGATTTCCTTACAGGATAGGAATATACCTGTCGGGCGGGGGTAGCCATAATTGGAACTTAATCTTAATGAATCCAGGTAATTTGGTTGACATAGACATATGGTTCAATTGGGTTAAACTGGGTATTTGTAGTTGACCATCGACAGAGGCTTTTACATAATTTAGTGTTCCAGGTTAATAAATCAATATATTACCCAACTTAAGATAACCACTTCATCTTTAAAATGATATTGGAAGAAATCACAACCCTAGATAGTTTTTAATATTGAATTTTCTTAAAACCTATTTTCGACAATTTTATTTACTTGCTTTTAAATTTAGAATCGTCACCATTTCAAATCAATCAATCAACCTGTTAGATACTAGTAATCATTTGACCTCATAAAATTAATATATTAGATATTAAGTCCTCGTGGGATCGATATTTTTTATACTACTTGAACGATACGTGCGCTTGCGTTATACGTGTGTGTTTACGCCGGTCAAGCGCCAATTCTCGGTTGGTGTATTTCTTTGAGAAATACTACTGTAAAACATTTTATTAGAGTAATACAAGGCAGTTTCTTGTAATATAATATATATTTTACTATGGTAAAGACGTATTGACCTTAGGATGACTAGTCATGATACTGTTACAAAAGCGTCGCAACTGACATTGAGTTGTTTATCATGACGTTGTCCTTTAGATAGTTCCTGGAAAGGTTACACTAATGGTCGTAAAGTAAACCCGTGAGACCGGTACATGTCGTATACTGGAATATATGATTCCAATGGTTCTCAATGAACCAAGAGTCTTGGAGACTCGTATAGACGTGTAGGTGTTTATGGCAGAAAACACTGAATGACTCACCGAAGATTCTTAATGGATGGTACACTAACGTCAATAAGAATCTTCTGGGGTTGAGTAGCATTTGTGATTCTTGACATAAGATACCACTGTGGGCACATGAGACATCCTCCACACTTAGATGACAGTCACGTCACCGATCTATTTAGATCAGACCTCCGCCTATTCTTGGGTGTAGATAGATAGATTTTTGTGATATTTTATATCGTACCGCAAATGTACGGTGTCAAGTTTATATAAATGAGTTTAAAGTGTCGAACCCACAGGGATTGCGTTAACTCGCACTAAATACTACAATTGATAATCCTAACTTTATTTAGAAAGCAAATAATAAGATTTTAATAAATAAATATAAAAATAATTATATTGGAGGAAGTAATACGATAGAGATTCTGGATCCTGATTTAACCTAGCTGTCACCCATATATTTGTCATGCCAATTAATCATTGTTCAGCTATATTCTTTATAAGTCAAGACTCCGAAAATATCCACTCCCTCTCTCGAGTGCCGAGTGAAAATATCATCAACTACAGACTTTGATATCTCTATAAAAATCCAGTAGTTAACAACTCATTACGCTTTGTGATTCTATATTAACGACTTCAAAGGAACTACAAATTCTCTCGAACTCTATAAAATCCTAGGTTATATTCTTTAGATCTATTTAAAATCCCCTCTCTCGAGTGATAGATTCTAAACATATATCATCATATTTGTGGCCAGCAAACACAAAGAATTAAACTCAAAAGAATATAAATAAATAATAAAACTTCATAACAAAATCAACAATTAAAATAAAGGTTCAAGTATCAGTTACATCATTCTCCAAAATTAAGGAGTTTAGTTCATGACAAAAGATAAAAACAATGATAAACAAGTCATGAATCTAATGGAAATCATTAGAGTTCTAAGAAAGAAATAAGATGATAAAACCCGAATTAAATCTCTTCCTCTTCGGATGTCACCGCCTTCATCTCCTTTTGTTACTCTTCAATCCTCCTCCTTGGATCTCTAAAAATATGTATTTGGTGTTTTGTGCTATGTATTTGCCTCATTTTTTGAGTATTGGACGAAGTCATGTATTTATAATAAAATCCTGGAGTCATTGGGTATCTCAAAAACCCTAATTTCCACGTTCCTGATACGCGTCTGTCTTCTCCCGCAGCGCCGCGGCTCTATTGATTGGCGCCACATCGCCATTCTCTCGGGAAAATGTATGGGTCTTGCGTTTGGCAGGCGCCGCGGCGCCTAATTGTTGAGAACATCTGGCGCTGCAGCTCTTCTTCTTTTGTATCTGTTTGCTTCTCACGCCAGGGGCCCACGTTGTTTACTTGGTCAAAGTTTGATGCTTCTTTCTCTCTTCTTTCACGTGCATTATTCTTCTTTGCTTTCCTTTTATTAATTTGGTCAACTTTCTTTTGTAGACAAGCTTGGCCCACGTGTGCTTTTGATTTGGTCAACATTGGTGGCTGCCTTGTTATCTCACGTCACTCTTTTCAATTCTGGGCGCTGCGGCGCTAAGACTTGGGCGCGTGGCTCCAGTGCACAGAAATGAATAGATCTTTTCGAGTAGATACAAATTGATATATTATGGGTCTCATAACTCTTTCTAGATCAAAAGTTATAGCATTTTTAAGTTCAGTACGCAGCTGATGTTGGTTTTTGCTGCTTCTTGAGTCTAATACTCCCGATAGGTCCCGAAATACGCGTATTTGCTCCATTCTTGATGTTATAATGTTTCCTACAACAAGTCATAAAATAAACTATAAATGACATTAAATGACTCGAAACATAACTAAATAATAGGCTAAGGATGCCAAAATAAGCGGGTATAAACCACACTTATCAATCCTCAGGGTGTCCTGTGTATGTCGAGATAAAATCCGTCAGTTCTGTGTACATAGCATAGATATTCCATTTATGATTAGCAATCAGATAAAAACCATGGGCCCGTGGTACACTTTAGAAGTCAGTTCTAAGTATTCTCTTTTTGAGATTGCTAATAGAGACGTTGACGGGATTATCCCTATAGAGATTTGACGTTTACATCTATATCTCTAGGATATATCCGGATACCTGTGATGGAGGAATTATACATTTTCCATGACCTCGACCTGTGTGATTTAGCGAGATTATCCGTGGTCGTCATAATTTACGGGTGGGTAAATTATTGACACGAAATTGGATTTCGTGACGAATATTCCTAAATCTAGAGAGTCTCACTAATGAAATACACTCGTAGAGCACTAGGGCAACACTTATAAATAATACTGATTATTTATAAGTCGTTTAAAGGTTAAACGTAAAAGTACATGTGAAGGGATCCGATTGTCATTTCCTAATTTTTGTGTATTTGCATTTAATATTAGATTTTATCAAATACACATTAATTAATTATCAAATTGAGATATTTTGACTAATATCATAAATATATATGTATTTGATATTTAATATAAATACAATACATATATTTAATATATTTGTATTTAAATAATGATTTAATTATTTAATTGTTAAATAATTAAATTAATTAAAAATATATATATCCTAAGTTGTGATATTTAATTAAATGGCTTGAGTTGCAATTGTTGACTTGTTTTATTTCATTAAAGTGTTGATGATTACAAATGCAAGTTGACAAGTTGAACTTAAATGAAACAAATGAAAATATCTAGATATTTTATTATGCCCAAATTCGGCCAAGGCTAAATGTTGGAGATATAAATTGTTTTGTTTCATTTTAGGGTTTCATAAGTTTAAATACACTAAAACAAAACAAAAAAGAAGTTGAGAGAGAAGCTTGGAGACTTAAAGAAAAAGGCTTGAAAATCTTTGGTTTTTGTAAGTATTTCTTCTAAGCCTTCAACATGGAAATTATTTCTAACAAGCTTAGCATCATTTTTTGTTACTTTGATGTTATTTCTACTCTTATAGTTTTGTTTATTTGGTTGAGAACTTATATGAAAGATTGATGCATGTAAGTAAGCTTTAAATGGTTTAAAAGGCTTACTTTTGATTTTTGGAAAATCAAGTTGTCATTCTAGAGTTTTTAAGCAACTCCTTGGTGACCTATAATTGTTCTAGAGTTATTTAAAAGTGGTGAGGCTTGTTTGGTGAAGTATTGAATGGATTAAAGTGTTGGATTTTAAAGATTTGGTGAAATTGGATAATTTGGTGAAATTGAAAAATTAGGGTTCTTAACCCACTCCAAATTTGGGGATTTTCATATATGTGATGCATTATGGTATGTATATGATGCATGTAAAATTTTGGGTTGATTGGATTTGATCTTGGTTTGTTTTTGAACAAAAGGGACTAAAATATAAAAAACTGAAAATGGGGGGGCTCTCGGCAATTTCAGAAAGTTTGGGGATTTGTTGCAAATATGATTTTGATGTATTGGATGTGTTGAAAAATATTTTAGAAATGATTTAGAATCATCCAAAATTGTATTTGACAACTTTTGGACTAAAATGATCAATTTACAAAGTTTTGGGGTAATTCGGTAATTACCAAGAAATTTGATCTCTTGTGTAATTTTTCAGAATTTGATAATTGGATAATTAAATAAATAAGTTTATTTAATTGATCCGAGAAAAAATTTGAAATTGGAAAATTTTAATTTTCCACTATTCCGTTGCGTTACCGGATTTCCGCCATAAAACCCCTTCAAAATGGTATCAGAGCGAGTCTGATTCTGGCCACCTTAATATGATTATGACTTTTAAATTCAATGCTTAATTTATTCTTTACTTTTTACATTCATGTATTTATTTAATTTGATTAAATAAATTAAAAAGCATCTTTTACGGAAAATCCCTAATTAATAAGGTTTATGTGAATTATGTATTTGATGCATATTACATGGTCCGTCTTGTCAATACGGTTTATGAATATTTTTCCGTGACTACATCCGAGACCGTGCCTCTGCTGTGAGGGTGTAGCCGATATAGATTTATTTATGTCGGATGTATATTAGATACTAGGTAAATTCAAGCGAAAGCGGAATCCTGAACGTGCCCAATCTGTTAGAGTTACGCAAATAGCTTGAGTTGATCATTGATGAGTTTAACCTTGGTACGACTCATTGTGAACGTGCCCAAGCTGTCACAATGAGAAACGACCAGGACCAGAAATCCATGAGTCACTATTGAGTGATTGACAATGAGTTGTCTACCTGATGAATATACGTAGGCGAGATCGTGCCTCTGCTGTGAGCTGAAATATATTCACGGGTGTAGGACACAGAAATCGGTGATGCTGTTCCAGGCTCGCGGCTCGGTTGGGAGTACGGAGTAGCCCGCGGGGGACTAAACCGGAGAAATAAAATGGAGTCGCCACCCAGTGTGAACTGGGAAAAATGATTTAAGGCCGCACTCACCCCTCGCAAGGGAAGACCTCAAACCGTTGGGTTCGGAATGGTCCCTTACTTATGCCACTTGTAATGAACAGATTTATGTAATAATATAACCGAGTCTACGCAACAACAACCTACATCTAAGTTTGCATACTACCTATATCTAAGTTTGCATGCATAAAAGTAAGTCGTCATAACAACAAACACACAATCTCATGAACCTATTAGATTAACAAGTGCGAAAATATAAATAAATAACAATCTAAACGTAAAAATAGATTAAATTCCTAATGCGAAAGAAATAACTAATCATGCTTGGAAATAATCAACTAAATCATGCATAAAAGTAACATACTATTCCTAATAAACAACAAATAAACATAAGATTGGATGACACGAAATATATGCGTTTCTCAAGCGGTACGTGAAGTTGTCTCCCAAGTACATACCGCATTACCGTCTATTCGGATTCGGCTACGGAATTTACATATGAGTTTCCATCCTATATACCACAAGAGATAACACGTATTTCATCCATCCCATGGCCACAACATACATGAATTCACAATATGCATGCAAAAAAATAAATAACAAAAAAAAAGAACGGGAATAAATAAAAAGATGCCCTCAGGTCTAACCTCTTAAGTCGTCTCTTGAAAGTACGCTACGCGGTTGTCGGAAGGGTTGGTGCTCCGTAACTTTTCCGATGTACTGGTTCGTTGCCTCGCTGTTTTGGGCTGCTGTTTGTTCTATTTTTGCTGCTGTTTCTGGTCACTGTTTCTGTGGTTTTAGGGACTATTTTAACTTGCTGTTTTGTGGTTATTTAGGTGTATTTTTTGGGGCTGTTTTACGTGACTGCATGGCTGTTTTAGGGATTTTTCTGGACTGGTTTAAAGGCTGATTTTTGGGCCGTTTTGGGGTGATTTATTCTTAGTTATGGGGGCTGTTTTGATGGTGTTTCACGGTGGGATAATGGCTGCTGGATAGGTTATTGTTTTAGCGTGAATGAGGGCTGCTGGATGGGTTGTTGTTTGGCGTGAGTGGGCAGTTAACGTCCTGTCTGCGTGAGTGTGTGCTGTGAAGAGTAAGAGCATGTGTGCGTGACGTGAATGGCTATGAGTGTGTGCTGTGAAGAGTGAGGGCGTGAGTGTGTGAGTGGCGTGAGTGTGTGCTTTGAAGAGTGAATGTGCGTGAGTGGCTGTGAGTGGTGTGAATGTGCGTGAGTGGCGTGAGGGGCTGTGAGTGTGTGTTGTGGTGTGAGTGGCTGTGAGTGTGTGCTGTGGCGTGAGTGCAAGGTGTCAACGTGCGAGAGCTGCAAGCATGGTGTTGGTTATTATCTAGGTCCCAAGATCAAACAAGACATGAAAACATTGTGTGAACACATCAACGGAGGTAGCAGAATACTCACATCGATCGGTTGAGTCGATTTGAAGACGAATAAAGCCGCAAAACTCACTGCTTTGGTGCGCCCACTGCTGCAGTTCGTGCTCACTAGTTTGGCAGTTTCGGGTCTCATTTCGAAGCTCCAAACTCCGTCGGATGAGTCCCGCCTCATGGGTGAACCTCCCTACCACCTTCGCAAGACTCGTAAGTGTGCTAGCACTTGAATTTTCACCATGAAAACCCACTCTTGGCTTCCCTATTGCTCACGTTTTTCTGATCAAAACCAGTCCCAATATTTCTGTTTGGGCGTGAGAGAAGAGAAAGAAAATGGAGAGAAAGAAAATGTGTATTAAGTTTTTGCATTTGAATTTCAAGTGTATCTTATACACTTTAGTGAATTTCAAATGAATTTCACTTGCATTTACCTTTAATTTGAATTCAAAAAGTCAAACAATAAAGGCAAACACTATGCACATCATGTCCATCACTATTCACATCAACTTTATTAAAGTGACATGTTGTCAAGTCACATCACTCAAAGTGACAAGTGATTTGACGGTGATGCGACTGATTGATTTGACGCTTGATGCGACTTGCGTTGCCGCACTCGAATTCGAAATACGAATGCGCTCGCAATCACACTCGGGCTCGGGTTCGCTAATTCCAAATTAACGATTTTTCCGTCGCGTCGTAATTAAATGATTACGCCTAGCGAATTCACTATTCACGTCGCTAACGAATTAATTCTAAATTAATTCGTTCGCCCGAATTAAAATCTAATTTTAATTCCGCGTCGAAATCTAATTTCATTTAATATATCGAATATATTAATTTACCGATTAATTCCAAATTAATCGTTATCTCTCTCTTGACGATATTTTATCCTAGATAAAATATCTCCGTTATTAATCCTAGATTAATTTTCTCTCTCTTCTATATAATCCCAGATTATTCAAGAGTGCGAGTTGTGCGTCATCGGTGGATTATCGGGAAGCGACCCATGAGATCCCGGATAAGTTGGCAGTAAATACGGTCGTCGGAGTATCCGAATCACGTACGTACCAAGTACTACGTTCTACCGATTTACGAGACAATAAGACAACAACTTTAGTTCTCTAAGATACTAACAGATGTTCTTAACTTCAATCCAGTGACTGTCACTTGGATTGACCCGATTGTGACTCCATATACTCGAAGCGTATGAGACACCAAATCAAGTACATTTTAAATGTACAATTTCTAGAGAGTGTTAACCAACTCCAAATCTATCCCAGTAGATCCTTATTCCTCGGATAAAGGTTGTTACTCCCCAGAATTCTACGGAGAATTTCTATTGAAAGCCAAGCTTTCAACAATTACTTTATGGGAATTTAACTGTCAGTGCGCTCTCACTAACCTCCTTATATACACAAGAATTATTTCGTTTTGAGTCAAATCATAAACCATTATGATTATTTCAAAACGTCAGTTCCAAGAACCTTATGCTTGCTTCAATCCAAACATGTATCAAATAACCCGCAAACCTCGTTTGTTGGTTATACAAAATCGTCAGGATGTTGTAAACATCCTCCAAAAGGCTTCCTTTTCAGGAAAGCGATTTTGATCTATAACTGACACATTTCATAAATGAAATATGTAGTTATCTACAAGCATCTTCAAAATGGATTTACCATGGCAACAGGTAAAAGGTTGAATCGTTATTAACACAATGTTGATAACGATACCTTTCCGTCAAAAGCCCAGCTTTGTACGTTGGTATGTTGCCTTCCATGTATGTCTTCCTTGAAGACGTTTAATGTACCAATAGGCACAATGCCTTGTGGTACAACAACTAGTATCCAAAATAGTTATTATACATGGAATTCATTTCGGACTCATGGCACTTTGCCATAATAGGGAGTCGATACCTCGTATCACTTCCTCAAAACGTAGTCGGTGGATATACCTTCATAAGATTGACATCTTTATGAGGTTAGATCAGAAACCCATACCCTAGGTCGTTTTCTGACTCTATCCGATCTACTCAGTTCTTGTGTATTCGAAGATTAATGGTATAGATTCATCATAGATGAACTATTCGTGTTCCATTAAGGACTTCGTGCCTTGAACAGTATTACTTCGATTTTCATCGAGTATCACTATCCTCCCACTGACCACTGCATATCGGTATTCCTCTCAGGAAAAACCGCATGGTGAGCAACAATCACATTGTTCTCATGTGAGATTTACAAGTACTATACTTAAGGTTTCCCTTAGGATAACCTATATTGGCACTTATCCAATTTGGGTTCTTAGTTTGGTATCATCCAAACGTTATGCCTGGCATACCCAAATTATTAGGAGTGAGAAACCCCGTTTCTTTCCTGTTCATATCCTATATGATATCTGTCAAACAGATTTATATGGAACCTTATTCTAAATAAGTTTTGCACTGTTAATACATATCCTATTGAAGGAAACAGTAGCTCAGAGCGACTCGTGATAAACCTTATCATGTCCAACAAAATTCGGTTTTAGTTCGGACACACCGTCTAACTGACGTGTCTCTAGAGGAGTCCTCATATGAAAGAATACCGTACTCTTTCATGTACGTGTGAAACTTACTGCTTAAGTATTTTCCAATACGGTCTTACCGTGGCGGCATATTACTATAGCCGATCTGTTTATTTACTTCGTGTCGAAACTTCATAAGTTTCCGATTTGTGTTCTTCAAAAGAAAGACATAACCATAACGTGATGCTACATCCGTCAAGGTCACGAAATATTCATGTTCACATCTAGTCTAGCTAGATATGGGCCCACTAACTTCACCATGAATAGGGCTAACAGATCGGTGGCCCTTTTACTATTACCAAGTAAATAGTATTTTAGGTACTTTACCTAATAAACTAGATTCGCAGACCTTATTTGAATAGTCAAATCAGTCATAGTACCCACTCTTCAAAAGTGTGGATATACGAGTCTCGTTTAACTGTGTCCTAGACAACAATGCCACAAATAAGTCTCTATTGATCAAATCAATTTGAGCTATTTATTTGTCATTTTATATGTTTGAGATTTTATTATATTCAAAATATAAATTCTGTTATTTACATCTAATGTATTTATCTCAGTATCATCTTTATATAATGAAACACTTAGTGTTCTAGAATATAAAGGTTTTATCCGCAACGGATTAAACACTGATATAGAGATAATGTCTCTAGTCAAACTAGTTACATTATAACAGTTCCTAATTTAAGTACATACCTAAAGGTAGTTCCTAACTTAGGTATCTACGGTCGAAACAGCGACTTTCGTCCCGTTTCCGATTCGCAGAGAAATCTCGGCTTGAAGTCAGTATCCAGCTCATAGCGGATTCTGAACATCAATACATATATTTTATGTACCATACTAAGTATTTAAAATCCAATTTCAATACTAGTAGTGAACATAACTTTGACAAATATTTTAAAGTCAGAGCCTCGCCCTTTCTTTAATTCCTTCGTGTCTTCCATATCCAAATGGTAGTCACTTTGGGATATGTCAATTATCTTTTCAATGTTTCACAAACCTTTGGCCAAGCCTTGGGTTTTAGAATATCGAAATGATGTGCACCTTGTGCAACTTGCCCAATTGCAAACTTTGACTTTTCTCCACTAGAATAGTCAATTAATTCTCCAAGAATTATAAATTGCAATTTTAATACCTTTTAAATCTAAAGATAGATTTATTGACAAGTATATTAAATTAAGCACTAAAGTCATCATCACATAAATCTTCCAAAGATTTATGCTCTACTTATTTGCTTAATTTTGGGCTTAGGTATAATAAGTTATTTTATCAAATAAAGTAACCTATTATTTATTCCCAATATGAAAATTAAATCATTTAAAACATTTAATCCAAGGATTATATATTTTAAATATTCAACTTTTAAATTCTTTCTTGATTTCAATAGTCCAACTATTTAATCAATTTAATAAGGTACTATTTATTATAATGATTACAATAATCCAATTATTTAATCAACTATAATTTTAATATTGATTACTATAATCCAATTATAAAATCAATATCATTTAATTCAATTATATTGATTACTATAATCCAATTATAAAATCAACTATATATCGAATGAGTTTGTATATAGTCCAACTATATATATATTTAAAACAACATAAAATATTAGTCCAACTAATACTTTTGATTAATATGACGAGTAAAATATAGATGAGCGCGTTTAGCGAGTATTCGAACGAATGTTGCAAATTCAATACTTGCCTCCCACTATTTTCGTCGAGCCTCTAACCCTCTATCGAGTACTCGGGAAACCGTGTTTCCTAGTGGGCTAGGATCCCGTTAAATATCACACAATCTTGACTTTGGCCAACAAATTGTATGATAATTAACTAGGTAGATCTCGAAGATCAATTGGATCTCATCCAACTCCTAGATCCAGTAGGTGGACATCCAAGTCCCAAACATATATCTTATATATGCCTATACATAGAATGTATACCCTAACCTTTTTCCTCTGAATCAACTAGGCATTGGCTTTGGCACAACAAACCTAGTGATCCCAGTCAAGCGCGGACCCATTGACATGGAAGCTTCGTAATCAATGTCAATGGACAAGAAGTGGTCTTGACTTTGGCCAACAAACCACAACTTGGACACGACACCGATATGGAACAAAGCCTCGTGATTAAAACACATCTTCGACGGACAAGGGCTTGACTTTGGCCAACAACCCCTGCCAATCTCGGATCTTGAGTAAGAATCACTCAATGGAAGGAAAATAAACGCTTGATATATAACGAGGGTTTTTTCGCGTGCAAATTGGCTACCAATTTAATTATCTTTGTTAAGGTCTCATCATCATACACCCTTAAACATGCATTCTAAATACATAATAAAGCGAGTATGAAAATAAATAATAATGATATGCGGATGGATACTTAACACATTGATTCAGATCAAATCTCTCCCTTTCTCACTCAAGCTAGCACTAGTATTACTTCTACCCGTTACACTACACTTCTAAAGAAACCTCATTTACATGGAGGGGAATAGGTGAGAAGAGAATAAAAAGATAATGAAGGTGATTAGGCTGGACACGCAGGTCCAATTTAATAAATCGAATTTATTACAAACAATTTCTAAAATTGCCCACCCATCTAATATCCATCCGATATACATTATTCATTCAACACAACCACGTATTCACACAAAAGCATGCTATCAATCAATCTAATCAAATTAATTAATCTGATAATTAAGTGATCATCCAATGTTCAAACAACGATTTGATTTTGTTCGAGTCAAACTCGTTTTTGCGAATAAGTACTTAAAGTACAAATTCATGAATTAAATTAAACTACATCATTAAATCAAATTTAACATGTATTTAATACTAATTCATTATTCAATTCCAAATCAAATATTACACTTTTATTTAATAAACCTTTTACGATTTAAATTCCAAATTAATCGTAACGCGTCTCAAAGACCGATTAACGTCCAACGTCAATTCAATTAAAGTCCAATGGGCTTTTAATTGATTTCTTAAGGCGTGGACTTTTGGTCAACTCGGGTCAAACCGATAACCAAGTCCAATCCGGGATTTACCCCATAAGCCCATAAATCAATCTTGGCCCATTAGGCCCAATTGAACTTTAAAGGTTCATTAGTCGCATTTGGGCTTTATGGTTAAGGTTTTGGGCCCAATTGGATCCAATCCATTTGGCCTAAACCCAACTTGATAAAATCAAGCCCAATAGGCCCAAATACAACATTAGAAGCCCAAATCCAATTTAAGCCTAAATAATTAAATTTCATGAATCCAATTCCGCAATTTAATTACCTAAAGTGCATTACATGATTAATCAACTAAATCAACATTTCCAAAACACTAAATTAGTCCAATTAATCATACTCAATTCATTATTATATGTCCAACACACAAATTGAAAAATCAAACCCATTTACATGCTTCAAAACTCTCGGCCAAGGAGGGATTTTGTGTCCGATTTGGTTTCAATCCAATCGAACCCACAATCGACATCAAATCACCATCCAATTTGATTTCATACACATCCAATGTCACAAAATCAAAATTACCAAGATATTAGGGCAATAATTCTATTCGGCCAACATGAGAATTTTGGGGATTTATGTTCAATTCAAAGTACAATCCAATTGACCATAAATTAACATCATCCTACATGATTCTAACTCATCCAATGAATCAAAACCAAAAAATTCCAAGGATTCAAAATCACCAACACATTCGGCCAACATGAATAAATTGGGGAAAATTATTCCAAATTAATTTTCTTGAAATTGATCCAATCCAACTTCAATACAACATATACTAAGCATGCTCAAACATCCAATTTTAATAAATCATGCTCAAATACAAAATACCCAATTTTAAGCCCTACATTTTTCATGCTTGAACCTAAGCTCTGATACCATTGTTGGTTATTATCTAGGTCCCAAGATCAAACAAGACATGAAAACATTGTGTGAACACATCAACGGAGGTAGCGGAATACTCACATCGATCGGTTGAGTCGATTTGAAGACGAATGAAGCCGCAAAACTCACTGGTTTGGTGCGCCCACTGCTGCAGTTCGTGCTCACTGGTTTGGCAGTTTCGGGTCTCATTTCGAAGCTCCAAACTCCATCGGATGAGTCCCGCCTCATGGGTGAACCTCCTACCACCTTCGCAAGACTAGTAAGTGTGCTAGCACTTGAATTTTCACCATGAAAACCCACTCTTGGCTTCCCTATTGCTCACGTTTTTCTGGATCAAAACCAGTCCCAATATTTCTGTTTTGGGCGTGAGAGAAGAGAAAGAAAATGGAGAGAAAGAAAATGTGTATTAAGTTTTTGCATTTGAATTTCAAGTGTATCTTATACACTTTAGTGAATTTCAAATGAATTTCACTTGCATTTACCTTTAATTTGAATTCAAAAAGTCAAACAATAAAGGCAAACACTATGCACATCATGTCCATCACTATTCACATCAACTTTATTAAAGTGACATGTTGTCAAGTCACATCACTCAAAGTGACAAGTGATTTGACGCTTGATGCGACTGATTGATTTGACGCTTGATGCGACTTGCGTTGCCGCACTCGAATTCGAAATACGAATGCGCTCGCAATCACACTCGGGCTCGGGTTGCTAATTCCAAATTAACGATTTTTTTCCGTCGCGTCGTAATTAAATGATTACGCCTAGCGAATTCACTATTCACGTCGCTAACGAATTAATTCTAAATTAATTCGTTCGCCCGAATTAAAATCTAATTTTAATTCCGCGTCGAAATCTAATTTCATTTAATATATCGAATATATTAATTTACCGATTAATTCCAAATTAATCGTTATCTTTCTCTTGACGATATTTTATCCTAGATAAAATATCTCCATAAATCCTAGATTAATTTTCTCTCTCTTCTATATAATCCCAGATTATTCAAGAGTGCGAGTTGTGCGTCATCGGTAGATTATCGGGAAGCGACCCATGAGATCCCCGGATAAGTTGGCAGTAAATACGGTCGTCGGAGTATCCGAATCACGTACGTACCAAGTACTACGTTCTACCGATTTACAAGACAAGGTCGACTCCTATCAAAGCACCAAGTCTTCCCAATTCTCCGGACATATCCATTTAAGAATATTAAGATCTGTTATCAAGCGTAGTATACGATTGTATTGTGCGTATCGGCCCAGTATTGGATAGTAACGTGCTAGGGCTGGGGCTGGATAAGTGTCTACCCGTCCGAAGCACATACGGATGTCTGGTAACATAGTCTCTATAATCGGATATTCATGACCTGGTCACAATATCTCGATTGGTTGCGCAACCTCAAGAGCACTAGTACCGTATCCTGCGTGACATCATCTCCAATATGACTGAGTGATACTTCCGTCTTGACATCACACCCAATACACTACGACTCTCTGATAAACCCAGAAGTGGTGTACGCAGAACCGGTTAAAGCCTGTACCACCAAGACCAAAGTCTATCGATTATCGTAAGTATTAGCGATGTAAGTCTCAGGTTAAGACTATACACACCTACCTTGATTTCGGCCTCCCATAGACACATAGTCTAATACCAATGGGATTCCGAAGGGTCTATCCAGAGCGAAGCTGTTTCCCATACCATCGGTGAAACACGACCTCCTATCGCACTTGCATAAGTATCCAATACTTATATATATGAGAACTATGCCGTTGTGCCCTCACAATGCACACAAGTGCAATACTAGCCTATTCCGCATTATCGATGTCCAGTTTCGATAATACTCCGGCTAGGGATATTTAATGTTTAATCCTTCGGGGACTGATACTGTCTCATATCATTCTCAGTCCAGGAACTAATCATAGGGACCTCTCTTCATTTATATATCTATGGTGATCTAATCACAAATGATGAGAGTGCAATTTCCTTGTCACATAGTTAATTTGCTACAACAACACAATGATCTGTGCAAATAGTGACGCTATGGGTCATTTTGTCCAACACATGGGGTTGTGAAAGGTTGTTGCTTGTGTGCGTGAATGGGGTATTTAGGTTATGGAGATGTGCCGAGGGGGTTGAAGTGAAAGGGCTGAGCAGTGGCCGAGAGTTAGGGTTTTTTAGAGAGTTAGGGTGTGAATCTGCCAGGGGAGCGAATGGTTGGTTTAAGGTCCTTTTTATAGGAGAGGGTTGAGGTTGTCATTGTACGGGTAGGGAAAGAATATTGTGTAATTATGGGGGAATATTTAATTTGTGTGTCATAAGGAAAAGATCTCTTCAATTTAGGAAGGTAATTTGATTTGATTTGATTTGATTTTATTTAGTTTAAGAATGTGATTTAATTTAATTAGGAAGGTGATTTATGGGATTTGATTTGATTTCTTTAATTTGGGAAGGTGATTTGTTTTGATTTCAACGTGTGTTTAATGTGTGGATTTTTATTTTGGATGTGATTTAATGGGCTTTGGTGGGCGTGTGGGCCAGTGTGTGGGCTTGGGCATTTGTGGCTTGATGTGGGGCTTAGTGTGTGGCTTGTGGGGGGGGGGGGGTTTGGGCCAAGGACGGATTTCAAAACAGAGGTCCAATGAGCGAACCCGAAACTAAGCAAACGAATTAAGTCCAACAAGGTACTGATTTCTGAATTTTCCCTTCCGACATCCGTTTCCCGCGACTTCCACAACTTAAAGAGTAGTACCTCCGCACGAGGCTCATCATCGGGACTTATATGCAAAAATGCAGTGCCTACAGTCGCCCCCACTTTGATGGGACTTGTGCAGTGTGTGACAATGACAATCCTATCAAAGTTATGCATGTATTTTTACTTACCTGGCTCACCAGCTGCTGCTTGACTTGCCTGTTGCTTCGAAATGAGTTGATCTGGTTGTGCCATACCCGACATGCTAAACCCCATACCCGAGGTGTCGCGGTTGTGGGCCTCGACCCATGCACCATACCCAGAGTGCCATACCCGGCGTGCTAAACCCCATACCCGAGGCGTTACGGTTGTGTCTCCATACCCGGAGTGCCATACCCGGCATGCTAAACCCCATACCCGAGGTGTCACGGTTGTGTCTCCATACCCGGAGTGCCATACCCGGCATGCTAAACCCCATACCCGAGGCATCGCGGTTGTGTCTCCATACCCGACATGCTAAACCCCATACCTGAGGCGTCACGGTTATGTCTCCATACCCGGAGTGCCATACCCGGCATGCTAAACCCCATACCCGAGGTGTCGATGTTGTGTCTCCATACCCGGAGTGCCATACCCGGCATGCTAAACCCCATACCTGAGGCGTCGCGGTTGTGTCTCCATACCCATAGTTTCATACTCGGCATGCTAAATCCCATACCCGAGGCGTCGTGGTTGTGTCTCCATACCCGGAGTGCCATACCTAGCATGTTAAACCCCATCCCGAGGCATCGTGGTTGTGTCTCCATACCCGGAGTGCCATGCCCGGCATGCTAAACCCCATACCTGAGGCGTCGCGGTTGTGTCTCTATACCCAGAGTACCATACCCGGCATGCTAAACCCCATACCCAAGGTGTCGCGGTTGTGTCTCCATACCCGGAGTGCCATACCCGGCATGCTAAACGCCATACCCGAGGTACCGCAGTTGCGTGGGCCTCAACCCTGGGACGCATCCCCAAAACTGATAATGATATGATGGTTCATTCTCGAAACTTACTATATGAGAAGGGATAGACGGGTCGCTGACCGGTGTAATCACACACGTATAACACAAGCGCACGTATCGTTCAAGTAGTATAAAAAGTATCGATCCCACGAGGACTTAATATCTATTCTATTAATTTTATGAGGTCAAGTGATTACTAATATCTAACAAGTTGTTTGAAAGGATAATAATGATTCTAAATTTTTAAAACAAGTAAAAGAAATTGAGAGTAGATTAATGAGAATTAAAACTATCTAGGGTTGTGAATTCTTCCAATATTAATTAAAAGATGAAGTAGTTAAATCATAGTTGGGTAAATATTGATTTATTAATCTGGAATATTAAATTATGTAAAGCCTCTTCCGATGGTCATTTACAAATACCTAGTTTAATTCAATTGAATCATATGTCTATGTCAACCAAATTACCTAGATTCATTAAGTTTGAATTCCAATTATTACCACCCCCCGCCCAACAGGTATATTCCTATCTTGTAAGGAAATCTATTAAAGGTTTATCTATCCTTAAAGAAGATCGTGGGTTGTTGAGTATAAGGTCTTTAAACTTAAAGTCCCTATGTCTAGTTCATTTTAGGTTTATCTATTCAATTTTATTAGTGATCAGTTAATAAAAAGGCATTAAGATTATGACTCAACAAATAACTCTTTAATTACCCAAACTATAATCTAACCCTTTTTAAAACCGGTGATACTAGATTTTATCACAACCCTAGATATTTAATTTAGTTACAACACATAGCTAAAGCTGATATAAACTTAAAAGACATAAAATGAAATTACTGAAAAGTAATAAAAAGAAATGCTAAGGTAAAAGGAATTAATTTCTACTATTCACTATTTAGATATCTCCATAAAATAATATATATAATCTTGTGATATTTTAAATCAACCGTCCGGAATGGCGGTATCCTAATTAAGTCAAATTCAAATATACCAGCCATAAGGCGGAACATAAATATAAACTTAAACCAACCGTCCAGTATAGCGGTATCCTCATTAAATCAGGTTTAACCAATTTAAATTGAATAACCAACCGTCCGGAATGGCGGTATCCTTTATTAATTCAGGTTTTAATTAGTTTATATATTATATTTTAAGGGAGATTAATCTAAATAGCAAAAGTAAAAGAATTACCTTTTTACCTCAGCATGGAGAAGTTAGCTCCTCATGGATGAATGAAAACTACTATTTATAGAAGAGAATTACTACTACAAACGTAAATAAAACTGAATAAAAGAACTAAAGAAGAGAACTCTCAATTTATTTATAAGGATTTCAGAGAATGAGGTACATTTGAAACTTAAGAAATCAACTCAATTTATAGGCAAAAAATTCAATTCTTATTATTATTTTTCTGATTTTTTTTTTTGATCGCTGAATTTTCGACACGTGGCATGGTGGCTAAAAAAAAACGGCTCGTTGAATTTTTGACACGTGGCATGCGGTGCACGTTAGCAGATTGCTTGTGATGATGACACGTGGCATGGTGCACGTTAGCAAAGTCAAACTTGGAAACTTTGACTTGTTGACTTGGCGCATATTAGCAGTTTCCGGTGCATGTTAGAGGTCGGGATGCCAAGGGTTTCAGTGTCGAGACGCCCAAAATTACCAAAATACCCTTTTTGCCAAATTTCACCAAATCTCACAGTTTTGCTCCAAATCACCTCCAGAATGTCCTGAAACTTTATTTATCTACAAAATAACACAAAACACATCAAAATATTCACAAAACTCAAGAAACTATACAAAATATTAAGTTAAATGAGTGTGAAATAGTGATAGTTTTACCACTCATCACACCCCCAAACCTAACATTTTGCTAGTCCTCGAGCAAAATAAAATAACATAATAAAATTTAACTAAGCCACTTTCGTAGGGATCACGATTGCATTTAGCATATGCAACAAGCCTTTAAACCCTAGGTGTCCCTAGTGGACGAGTTGTAGTCTCGTGAGGGTTTACAACAATGATACCCACAAACATTTATAAAAGTAAAAAGGTAGTGAAACTAATGCACACAAAAGCAAAAAGACAAGAGAAAAGAGAATAAAGAAGTTAGTGACTAATTAGGTGAAACTTCTACTCAAGTTTACTAGTTGTTTTGTTTCATTCTAAATTACTGAATAAGTAATTCTCCGATTATTTTTTATCATTCTTCATATACACAGCTAACAAAGTTTTATTCAACTCATTTTTGCCCACAACAGTCATAGTGCAGTTGATAAGAGAGTAATATTTTTGTCCTAAAGTTTTATCAAAGTTCACATCTTTTGTAGTAATGGAATAAATTTTCTGATTTTTCTGATTTTTTTCTTTGATTTTTTTTCTCTCTATTTTTTATTTATATACAATACCTTCCATCTATGTAGCGAGCTTTGGGTCGGTGGCTCCCGAACCAGATGGCTTTAAGGCACCAGGTTTAAGACACCCCTACGGACTTAATTACTCAGACTTCAGATATATATATATATTCATCATTTTTGATCCATGTAGCGAGCTTTGGCCAAAGACTCCCAAACCAGTTGGTTTTAGGGCACTAGTGTTAAAACACCCTTACAGACTTAATAACTCGGATCTCAGATGTAATTTTTTTTTATTCCATCACTTTTTGAGATGCTTCTCCAATTAAACTGTAGTACTGAATATTACAATCTTTTCAATTTTTCTCATGTCCGTATGTTACTATGTATGTTGATAATACCTGCCAACTGAGCATATGAAGATCTATTTTAGTTCAGTTTATGGAGAATTTACAAATTAAATAATTCAAAAGGAATTAAACAAAAATTAACTTGTTTTCGAAAAAATGGGTTTGAAATACGTATCAGGAGTGAGAATTCCTTCACAGCTATCTCTTACCAATTTCACATTTTTAGTCAACATAAAAAACCATAAACATAAAGAAATAACTTCTACTGGTCATGGTGTGTGACTAACTGTCGAATGGAATTCCCGTTGTAAATTCCCCAGAGGGAGGGTGGAGCGAGGCTCACTTAAGTACCCAAGCCTCTTAGGCTCTTATCGCTTGGTGACAGGAATAAACAACGAGTCCTCCAAACTAGTCTATCACAACAAGCTACTGGTGAATGATTATCTAGGTGCCTTCACAGCTTTTCCTTATAGAGAGGTAGTGAGTGAAGGAAGACACCAAACCATCACCTAGCTTAAATATGCCTTTGTTTTTGAAATTTTTTTTTTAATTTTTCGAAAAATTTTGGACTAAAAATAAAAATACAATAAAAACAAGATACTATTAACTATTCCTCACCCCTAAACCTAAATGAGAAATTTTCCCCAATGTCTTAAACAGTAGAAGAAGAGTTTAGAAGATATTACCTGGTTGGCTGAATTACTACAAGAAAAATTAAGGGTTAAGATCCAGATTTATTCGACGCTTCTTACCACGATCATTTTCGGACCATTTTATCTTTGAAAGGATAGGGTCAACTAGTGGTTCATATGCTAAGAGTTGGTCAATTGGATCCGGAGCAGTTCTGGCAGTAAAGAGTAGTTCTTTCAAAGGTTTTGACACGAACCCATTTCTCCGGGCATCATCAAGAAACACAAAAGAAAATCATAAAATCCATCAACGTTAACAACCCAATTGGTTTCTGGTGTATGTTCAGGTTTGCCCAAGATAGTACTATAAAAATTTCCTCCAATGTACCCAAGCCACCTGGCAAAGCAATAAAAGCATCAAAACGGTTAATCATTTCCACTAGTCGTTCAGACATACCTGGCACGATCAGTTCCTCTCCGTTTGATGATTCAATAATTTGCTTCTGCCAAGGTTTTGGGATGATTCCCAAAACATGACTGCCTCCTCCTGTACGGCCTTTGAAACGATCCCCATTAGTCCAAGATGCCTCCGCCATATACTAAGTGCATATTTCTTACATCTAAGACTCGACCCAATTCGTGTGCTGCTTCTACGTATTGTGGTTTAGTACCAACACTACTACCACAACACACAGATGTTTTCAACTCATCTTCTTGAAGTGGCTTCCATGTTTTACTCTGGATGTCTTCAAAAGTGCAATGATAAGTTGAATTTATAGTACCTGAAAAGGGTGAGTAAAAATAGCACAAGTATCTTCCAAAGGACGATTAGTAGCAAAATAGTAAAATAAATCGTGATAGTAAAAAAAAAATCTGGATCCTGTCGGAGAAAGCAACAAAACAAATCAATTATTAGAAAAAGACAAAGAGATATAATATGTACAAGAAAAGTAGCGGCTTGATTGACATCTATGCGTCAGGAACAAGCTTCCCATCCAATTTTCTTATAAATTGGCAAACAGGGTCTTTTGAGTCAGATTCCCAAGACTTAACTGTTGTCTTTCTTTTTGGAATTGTGTGTGTAATTTGTGAATGGCTATATGAACATTCCACTGGAATGCGTCTCAAGAGTCGAAGATATATCATCTACAGACTCCTTACTCAAGCCATCCCTAATGAATTTAATTTTATCTTCACGATTATCAGACACCATTCCTAAAGAACGACAACGAGTATTGCAATTCCAACGCGCACATTTGTAACAAACACCCATTTGCTTAGCTCTACGTTTCTTTGCATAGGTGCTTCTTCCAAACCAGGTAAATAAGAACTACAAGTCTCAGAATACTCACCTGCTAGACGGACACGTGCTTCGATTACCTAACAAATATCAGTAGGAATACCTTTGATCATCAGTAGTCTCATTCGTTCCAAGCGAGCTTTGAAACTTTTATCAGAGATTTTTGAGGGAGAGAAGGAAATTGCTTGTGAAGACTTGCAAGAGCTTCTTCCATCTTGAAATGTCTTAATCTGCAAAAACTAAACACACAAAATTAAATCATACCAATCAAATATATACACAAATTGCATGGGTTGCCTCCTGCGAGCGCTAAGTTTTAAGTCATCAGCCAGACGTGATTGCCTGAACGTTATGCTGGATCTGAAAGTGTGACACTTTTTTTTGTCGCTCCAACGGTTCTCCCAGTAGTGCTTGACACGCTGACTGTTACTTTGAATGTGTTGTTGGTCTTGGGATCCAGTAACTCTACAGCTCTATATGGTAAACTGAGTGATCACAAATGGACCTGACCACCTTGATTTCAACTTTCCAGGGAAAATTTCAACCTCGAGTTGTACAACAACACCTGTTGCCTTGGTTTCAATTGTCTGTGCACTATTTTTAGGTCATGCCATTTCTTGGTCTTTTCCTTGTACAATTTGGCATTCTCATAAGCTTGTAGGCGAATTCCTCCAATTCATTGAGTTGGTGAAGTCTTTTCTTTCCTGCATTGTGGATCAAAATTCAACTTCTTCAGTGCCCAGTACGTCTTGTGTTCAAGCTCAGCTGGCAGATGGCATGCTTTCCCAAACACCAATTGATATGGGGACATACCAATGGGTGTCTTGTAAGCTGTCCAGTAGGCCCATAATGCATCATCTAATTTTGTTGACCAGTCCCTCATTGTTGATCCAACAGTTGTCTCCAAGATTCTTTTGATTTCTCTGTTTGAAACTTCAACTTTCCCATTTGACTGTGGATGGTAGGTTGTGGCAACCTTGTGAGTAACTCCGTATTTGGATAGGAGTGCATCAAAATATCTGTTGCAGAAATGAGAGCCACCATCACTGATGATTGCACGAGGTGTTCCGAACCGAGTGAAAATATTATTTTTCAAGAATTTGATCACCACTTTTGAATCATTGGATGGTAGTGCAATTGCTTCAACCCATTTTGAGACGTAGTCTACAGCAACCAAGATGTACAGGTTTCTGAATGATGGAACAAAGGGTCCCATGAAATCAATTCCCCAGACATCGAATATCTCCACTTCCAGAATATTTTGCAACGGTCCTTCATTTCTCCTCGAAATATTCCCCATTCTCTGACATCTGTCACATTGAAGAACAAACAAGTGAGTATCTTTAAAAAGAGTGGGCCAGAACAAACCTGATTGAAGGACTTTAGCTGCAGTTTTATTCCCCCTGAAGTGTCCCGCCGTATGGTGATAAATGACAGTGCTGTAAAACACTGTTGACTTCTTCCTGTGGAACACATCGTCTCAGTAATTGATCAACACATCGTTTGAACATGTATGGCTCATCCCAAACATAATGTTTGATTTCTTTGAAGAATTTCTTCCGTTGCTGAGTTGTCCATTCCAACGGCCATTTTCCTGACACTATGTAATTGACATAGTCAGCATACCAAGGGACTCCCTGTTGTTTTATGGCAAACAGCTGTTCATCTGGAAAATTTTCTTTGATTGATAGTTCTTTGCCAACTGTTTCTCCATTCTCGAGCCTTGATAGATGATCTGCCACTTGATTTTCTGTTCATTTCCTGTCTCTGATCTCCACATCGAATTCTTGCAGAAGAAGTATCCAACGGATCAATCTGGGCTTGGCATCTTTCTTTGTGATCAGGTATTTGATTGCTGAATGATCTGTGTAGACCACCACTTTGGGACCCAACAGATAAGAGCGGAATTTGTCAAAAGCGAACACAACTGCAAGCAACTCCTTTTCAGTGGTTGTGTAGTTGAGTTGAGCTTCATTCAAAGTTCTGCTGGAGTAGTAAATGGTGTGGAATATCTTTGATTTGCGTCGTCCTAAAACTGCACCTACAGTAAAATCACTAGCATCACACATTACCTCAAATGGAAGGGCCCAATCTGGTGCTACTATGATGAGGGCAGAAACCAGCTTCTGTTTTAAGATCTCAAAAGCTTCCTGACATTCTTTGGTGAAGTTGAAAGACACATCTTTTTCCAGAAGATTGCAAAGAGGTTTTGCAATTTTGGAAAAGTCTTTGATAAATCTCCTGTAAAAACCTGCATGTCCAAGAAAACTCCGAATTCCTTTGATTGATGTTGGTGGAGGTAGTTTTTCAATTGTCTCTATCTTTGCTTTGTCTACCTCGATTCCCTTTTGTGAGATCCGGTGTCCAAGAACTATGCCTTCCTGCACCATAAAATGACATTTCTCCCAGTTGAGTATCAGATTTGTATCTTCACACCTTTGTAACACCTGTTCCAGATTTTGCAAACAATGATAAAAAGAATCTCCAAACACAGAAAAATCATCCATGAAAACCTCCATACTCTGCTCCAGCATGTCTGAGAAGATGGCCATCATGCAATGCTGAAATGTGGCAGGGGCATTACATAATCCAAATGGCATCCTGCGGAAAGCAAAAGTACCATAAGGACATGTAAATGTGGTTTTCTCCTGATCTTCTAGGGCGATAGCAATCTGATTGTACCCTGAATATCCATCCAGAAAGTAATAGAACTCATGTCCCGCCAATTTGTCCAGCATCTGATCAATGAATGGTAGCAGAAAATGATCCTTCCTCGTGGCTTTGTTCAGCTTCCTGTAGTCCATACATACTCTCCATCCAGTCACCGTTCTTGTTGGGATTAGCTCATTCTTTTCATTGGTAACCACAATAATTCCTCCTTTCTTCGGCACACACTGCATAGGACTTACCCAACTGCTGTCTGAGATAGGGTAGATGATGCCAGCATCCAACCATTTGATGATTTCTTTCTTCACAACTTCCTTCATGATTGGATTGAGTCTCCGTTGATTTTCTACTGTGGGTTTGTACTCATCGTTCATCAGGATCTTATGCATGCAGAATGATAGACTAATGCCTCGAATGTCTGCTATAGTCCAGCCAATGGCTTTCTTATGCTCTCGTAACACTCTCAATAACTTTTCTTCATGCTCCAATGTTAGAGAAGATGAAATAATAACAGGTAATTCAGAAGATTTTCCAAGAAATGCATACCTGAGATGACTCGGAAGTAACTTCAACTCCAACTGTGGTGGTTCTTCAATCGAAGGCTTGATCCAGTCTTTCTTTGGTAGTTCCAAACTTTCAATTGGTTGTGTCACTTTGAAACGAAATGGCTTGTCAAGATAGTTGATACATTCCAGAATTTCAGCATCTAACTCAGTTTCAGTTATGTTGGTGATGCAAGCTTCAAGTTTGTCCGTAGGAACTGTATCAGTATCATGAATGATACTATCAACAACATCAATTCTGAAACATTCTTCCTCTTTTTCTTCACTTGGGAATTTCATGGCTTTGAAAACATTGAAGGTAACTTCTTGGTCCTGAACTTTCTTGGTCAGTTCTCATTTTTGTACATCAATCATTGTTCACCTGTTGCTAAGAATGGTCTCCCAAGAATGATTGTCACATCTTTGTCTTCATCCATGTCAAGGATAATGAAGTCTGCTGGGAGAATGAGTTTATCAACTTTAACCAGCACATCTTCAACAACTCCTATGGAAATGCGAGCGTTCTATCAGCAAGTTGTAGTGAAACTGAGGTAGGCATTGCTTCTCCAATTTGCAGTTTCCTGTAAATGGAAAAAGGCATTAAATTAACACTTGCACCTAAATCACATAAAGCCTTACCGAAGTTATGTTCTCCTATGATGCAGGGAATGTGAAACTTCCAGGATCCTTCAACTTTGGGGGAAGTTTTCTCTGAATGATGGCGCTGCATTCTTCTGATAATGCTATTGTCTCAATCTCCCAATCTCCGTTTTCGTGAAAGAATGTCTTTCATGAATTTAGTATAACTGGGCATTTGTTCCAAAGCTTCTGCAAAAGGGATGTTGATGTGCAGCTTTTTGAAAACCTCCAAGAATCGAGCAAACTACTTGTCCAGTTTGCTTTTTAGAAGACGCTGAGGAAAAGGTGGAGGTGGAGTGATCTGTTCTTTTTCCTTTGCTTCTTTTTCATTTATTTCTTTTTCCTCCAACTGTTTCTTTGCTTCTTTTGGAATATCTTCAACGGTTGCCTTGATTCCAACATCTTTGTTGATTTCAGTACCACTTTTCAAGGTGATGGCTTGATATTGCTCCTTCCCTCGGTTCCTCGGATTTGGTTTTGTATTGCTGGGAAGATTTCTTGGTGGTCTGTAACTCTGAGCATTGGCTAGTTGTCCAATTTGATTCTCCAGTGCTTTGATGGAAGCAGATTGGTTTTGAAACATAGCATCATATGCTGCTTGTTGCTTTTTGAACATCTCTGCAAGCCAATCTTTCATTTCTGGGTCTTTTTCAAACTCCTGGCTTTTGTTCTGTTGCTGGAATCCAGGTGGTGGATAGTTCTTTTGCCCTGAATTGTTGCTCCATGAGAAATTGGGATGATTCCTCCACCCTGGATTGTAGGTGTTGGAATATGGATTGTTCCTTTGTCTGTTGAAATTGTTGACATAATTCACCGTTTCTTCATGTTGATTTTGTTCTGGTTCTTCTCCATATGGTGAATTTGTGGTTCCAATGTTACTTTGCATACCGAGAGTCTCCATGAATTTGCATATTTGATCTAGTTTGTGTTGGAAATCTAATAACCATGTCCCAAGATCAAAAACAAGCAAAATATATATAAGAATGAACTAGATTGAAGTAATGGCGGAAACAATACTCACAAAAACGGAATCCGGATGCGTTGATGAAACAAAAAACTTGCTCCTTTGTGCAGTGAGGATTTCGGCCAAGATGAAAGAGAAGCTCCAAGCAATGTTTGATCCTTCCAAGCTCTAAGATGAGTTTCCCATAACACCTTGTATGATCCCTTGATGGTGCTAGCCAAATATGTGATTTATTGTTCCAAACACACACACTTTCTTCAAGCCTTTTTGCAACAAAAATGAAGAAATGGAGAGGGCTGTGAGAGCTTACTGTTTCGGTAAGCTTGAGAGGGAGAGAAGATTATGATTTTTGTCTCAAAAATCAATTTATATTTATGTCATAATTATATTAAATAATAATATAAATATGACACAAACCATGCAAAGACTTAGAGTGTCTAACACTCAATTTCCATGCAATACCCTTGAGTGCTTTGTACACTATCTTCATGCAATACATCTTGATTAAATAATGCAAATAATGACAAGTGTCATGTGGGCCCCACACGTTTCCAAATGAAAGTGGGCCCACGTGCACTCACGCGTTCGGGTTCGATATTTCCGAAATACCGAGCTTACGTCGCGACGTTAATTAAATCGAATTTAAATAAATAATTGCGCCTAGCGAAATTATTATTTACGTCGCTAACGAATTAATTCTAAATTAACTCGTTTGCCCGAATTAAAATCTAATTTCAATTTCGCGTCGAAATCGAATTCCGATTATTATATCGAATATAATAATTTTACGATTAATTCTAAATTAATCGTTCTCTCTCTTTATACATTACTTTATCCAAGATAAAGTCTCTCCGTAATTAATCCAAGATTAATCGAGTTTGAATCATACGTCATCGGTGAATCTTCGGGAAGCGACCCAAGAGACCTCTAGATATGTTGGCAGTAAATCCAGTTGTCGAACTATTCGAACACGTACGTACCAAGTACTACGTTTTTACCGATTTACAAGACAAGGTTAGCTTCTAGCAAAACGCCATGCCTACCCAATTCTCTAGAAATATTCTTACTGGAATATTAGATCTATAACAGGCGTAGTATACCGTAGTATAGTGTATATCGAACCAGTATCGGATGATCACATGTAAGGCCTGGGGCTGGAGATGTGTCTGCCCCGTACGATACACATATCGGACATCAAGCAACCAGTCTCTTTGAATCGGATAATCCTGACCTAGTCATATTATCCCGATGGTTGCAACCATTATAGAGTACTAGTTCTGAATCCCTCGCGATCATCATCTCCATATGTCTGAAGTGATACTTCCATCTTGACATCACACCCAGTACACTACGATTCTCGATAAACCCAGAAGAGGTATACACAGAACTCGTTAAAGCCCTGGACCACCAAACCTAAATTTTACCGATTGTCGTAAGTACTAGCGATGCAAATCTCAGGTTAAGATCATATGCACCTACCCTGAAGCGGACTCCCATAGACACGCAGACATACTACCAATGGGACTCCGCGGGGTCTATCCAGAGCGAAGCTGTTTTCCGTACTATCGGTAAAACACAACCTCCTACCGCACTTGCATAAGTATCCAATACTTAAATATATGAGAACTATGCCGTTGTGCCCTCACAACATGCACAAGTGCAGTACTAGTCTATTCCGCATTATCGATGTCCAATCTCGATAATACTACGACTAGGGATATTTAATGATTAAACCTTTATGGATTGATACTGTCTCATATCATCACAATCCGGAACTAATCATAGGGACTTTTACCATTTATATATCAAAGTAAATAAATTACAAAACGGTAAAAGGCAATTTCATTACTACATAGTTAATTTTGTACAATAATACAATATCATTTACAAAATAGTGACGCTATGGGTCATTACTGTCTAACAGTTTGGTACTGACTGCTGAATTGGCTCCAACCTCATAAATTCCAGCAATTCGTTGAATCATGCTTCTTTCTGTTGGCCACAAGGAATTGTTGTTGGCCATTTCTTCGATTAGGTCCCAAGCTTGATCTTCTCCTTTTGCCATCAATGCTCCTCCAGCAGCAGCATCAATTGTGGTTCTCATTATTCCAGAAAGTCCATTATAGAATGTTTGGACTTGAAGCCATTTTGGAATCTCATGGTGAGGACATTTCTGGAGCAAATCTTTGTACCTTTCCCAAGCTTCGTAGAGAGTTTCTGATTCTTGTTGTACAAAGGATGTGATGTCATTCCTCAGTTTTCCAGTTCTGGCTGGTGGAAAGTACTTTGCAAGAAATTTGGTGGCTAAAGTGTTCCAAGTTCTGATAGAACCTGCTGGAAGTGAATGTAGCCAAGCTTTAGCTCTGTCCTTCAAGGAGTATGGAAAAACACGCAGTCTCATTGCTTCTTCAGCTTCTCGGTTGTCATTGAAAGTGCCGTAAACTTCCAGGAAGTTGCTGATGTGGGTATTAGGATCTTCAGTTGCTTTTCCCCCAAATTGCACTGATTGCTAAATCATCTGAATGCAAGTTTTGATGTCACCTGCATTCACTGGTAAATGAGGAAGTACAATACATGAAATGAGGCCATCAACTACCAGAATGGTTCTGTCTCGAATGGGAATTGGTGGTGCAATCTCCAAAGGTTCAGGTTCCATGTTAACAATTGCTTCTTGGCCTTGTCTCCTTTCCCTTCTCAACTCTCTGATGGTTCTTTCAATTTCTGGGTCAAGCGGTCGTAGTTCAAAGCTTCTGGTTCATCTCATTAATATTCTGATAACCTGAAACACAATAAAACGAAAACAATAAGTAAAAAGAAAATTAGATACAAGTAACGTATCTAACCCCTAAACTAATAGTAAAAGATAAAGAAGTCCCCGGCAACGGCGCCAAAAACTTGACCGGCGTAATCACATACGTATAACGCAAGCGCACGTATCGTTCAAGTAGTATAATAAATATCGATCCCACGAGGACTTAATATCTATTCTATTAATTTTATGAGGTCAAGTGATTACTAATATCTAACAAGTTGTTTGAAAGGATAATGATGATTCTAAATTTAAAACAAGTAAAAGAAATTGAGAGTAGATTAATGAGAATTAAAACTATCTAGGGTTGTGAATTCTTCCAATATTAATTAAAAGATGAAGTAATTAAATCATAGTTGGGTAAATATTGATTTATTAATCTGGAATATTAAATTATGTAAAAGCCTATTCCGATGGTCATTTACAAATACCTAGTTTAATTCAATTGAATCATATGTCTATGTCAACCAAATTACCTAGATTCATTAAGTTTGAATTCCAATTATGATTACCCCCGCCCAACAGGTATATTCCTATCCTGTAAGGAAATCTATTAAAGGTTTATCTATCCTTAAAGAAGATCGTGGGTTGTTGAGTATAAGGTCTTTAAACTTAAAGTCCCTATGTCTAGTTCATTTTAGGTTTATCTATTCAATTTTATTAGTGATCAGTTAATAAAAAGGCATTAAGATTATGACTCAATAAATAACTCTTTAATTACCCAAACTATAATCTAACCCTTTTTAAAACCGGTGATACTAGATTTTATCACAACCCTAGATATTTAATTTAGTTACAACACATAGCTAAAGCTGATATAAACTTAAAAGACATAAAATGAAATTACTGAAAAGTAATAAAAAGAAATGCTAAGGTAAAAGGAATTAATTTCTACTATTCACTATTTAGATATCTCCATAAAATAATATATATAATCTTGTGATATTTTAAATCAACCGTCCGGAATGGCGGTATCCTAATTAAGTCAAATTCAAATATACCAGCCATAAGGCGGAACAGAAATATAAACTTAAACCAACCGTCCAGTATAGCGGTATCCTCATTAAGTCAGGTTTAACCAATTTAAATTGAATAACCAACCGTCCGGAATGGCGGTATCCTTTATTAATTCAGGTTTTAATTAGTTTATATATTATATTTTAAGGGAGATTAATCTAAATAACAAAAGTAAAAGAATTACCTTTTTACCTCAGCATGGAGAAGTTAGTGTAGACACAGAACCTGACGACGCTGTTCTAGGCTCGCGGCCTAGTTGGGAAGTACGAAATAACATGGAGTCGCCACCCGGTGTGAACCGGGACAAAGATTTAAGGCCGCACTCACCCCTCGCAAGGGAAGACCTCAAACCGTTGGGTTCGGAATGGTCCCTTACTTATGTCATTGTGATGATATAATTTGTGCACTAAATCAACCGCATCTATCCAATAATCATGCTCAAGGGTACTTAGATCTAACATGCTTTTATCCAAATAATTCCACGCAATGTAACACGACAAGCATATTAAACCATTAAATCAACATGTATGAATCATTACCCAAACGCATCATAAACTAAGAACATGCATAGTGAACAACCTAAACATGCTTTAACGAACAAATAACAAACTAAATTAAACCACGCTTCAAATAATAAACAAATAACCTAAAGATTATAACATGCTCAAATACAAGTTTGGATGGGACAAAACATATGTCTCTTAAGTGGTACGTGGCGTTGTATCCCGAGTACAAACCGCACTACCGTCCATTCGGATTCGGCTACGGAATTTACGTCCGGGTTTCCATCCTATATACCACAAAAGGGAACACATGTCCCGCCCATCCAACAATCAAATCATGCCTCAAACGACTCTCATGCAATTATATATCAAAGTAAAATAAAATAAAGAATAAAGAGGATAGGTAAAAGGTACCCTCAGGTCTAACCTCTTTTGTCGATCTTTGGAAGCGCGTTCCAAGTCCGTTGGAAGGGCGAATGATCCGAAACCTTTCCAAATTATTTGCTCACTGTTTTCCCTTGTTGTTTTGATGCTTGGGCTGCTGTTTTACCTTCGTTTCACCGCCATTTGTTCGCTGCGTTTCAGGTCACTGGTTCGGGCGTTTAGTGGACTGTTTTGGGTAATTTTGGTGGTCTCGGGAGGTGCGTTTGTAAAGATTTCTTGGGGAAACTTTTTGGGGATTTTTGGGATGGTTTCTAGATGATTTTAGGACTGTTTTGGAGGCTAAAGTCGCAACAAATACTGACCAGAACAGGGGACGAAATTGTGCAGTGGGGCGTTTTCAGGGGCTGTTTTTGGCGCTGCTTTGGGGAGTCTTTTTGCGGCACTTCAGGGGCTGGAAATAAGGTTTATTTTAGGGTGTTTTAGGGCTGTGAATGGTGGCTGGAAGTCGGCTAAGGAGGGCTAAGAAAAGGGCTTGGTCGTGAGTTGTCTTGGTGAAGGGTGGTGGATGGTGATATGTGGCCTTGGGATGGATTTTTCTTCTGGGATGCGGCAATGAGGGTTCTTGGAGGGGCTTTGGACGTGCAAAGAGGGCTTCACAAGTTGCTTGAGGGATGTGTATGAGCTAGGGTAGTGTATGGGGGCAAAGGTCTCTTTTTATAGACAAAGGGAAAAGGCTTTCCTTTTTAGATTAGGAAGGAATCTCCTAATTGGTTTCTAATAAGGAATGCATCTCCTAATTAGGATTTGGGATTGGATTCGATTTGGTAATGATTTTATTTGATTTCTTTTATTTAGGTAAGGATTTAACAAGATTTAAACATGTGATTAATGTGCAATTACCTAAATAGAGGGCAATGGGCGTGAATCATGTCCAATGGGCATAGGTTTGGTTTGACTTGGTTTGACTTGGGTTGACTTGGGTTGACTTGGGTATTTGGGCTTGGTTTGGGTTAGGTATGTGGTCTATGGGAGTTTTGGGCCTAAGGTGAGCTTAGAAACGGAGGTATAACAAGCAACCGAAGCGAAACAACTCGGGTAAATCCATCAAAAATTATATTTTCCAACTTTACCCTTCCAACGTTCTTTTCCCGCGGCTTTCATGACTAAGAGGGAGTTGTCTCCATATAAGACTCCTCATCGGGTGTTATGCAAAAATGCAATGCCTACAGTTAGCTCCTCATGGATGAATGGAAACTACTATTTATAGAAGAGAATTACTACTACAAACGTAAATAAAACTGAATAAAAGAAACTAAAGAAGAGAACTTTCAATTTATTTATACGGATTTCAGAGGATGAGGTACATTTGAAACTTAAGAAATCAAACTCAATTTATAGGCAAAAAATTCAATTCTTTATTATTATTTTTCTGTTTTTTTTTTGGATCGCTGAATTTTCAAACGTGGCATGGTGGCTAAAAAAAATGGCTCGTTGAATTTTGACACGTGGCATGCGGTGCACGTTAGCAGATTGCTTGTGATGATGACACGTGGCATGGTGCACGTTAGCAAAGTCAAACTTGGAAACTTGACTTGTTGACCTGGCGCATATTAGCAGTCTCCGGTCACCGTTAGGTCGGGAGGTCGGGATGCCAAGGGTTTCGGTGTCGAGATGCCCAAAATTTACCAAAATACCCTTTTTGCCAAATTTCACCAAATTCACAGTTTTGCTCCAAATCACCTCAAGAATGTCCTGAAACTTTATTTATCTATAAAATAACACAAAACACATCAAAATATTCACAAAACTCAAGAAACTATTCAAAATATTAAGTTAAATGAGTGGGAAATAGTGATAGTTCAGTCGCCCCAGACTGGGTTATCTATCTGTTCTGCGTTGCTTGTACCAGGTCAAGGGTAGATCAGCTAATGTGGTGTCGTATTGTCTTTACTCTCTTTTGCGAGATAACCCCAATGGTTATACATATTATCGCCCTCAAGGATGCTTCATGTCAGAACCAGGGAACCTTCAAAGTACTTGATACAACTCAAATTGACCGTCTAAGTAAATGATCTGAACTAAACTCCAAGTGTGTGTATGCCAAGATTCTTTCACATCTTAATCCTTAAGTGAGCAATTCGATGATTTTGTCTCGAAGAATGGATCAGGGGTCAACCAACCTAGATGTCTTGATCATGCTTGCAATTACTTCCTCGTACTCAATATGATGTGGTCTTCTTTTCCTTTCTTTCGTTTTTTTTTCAACGCACCTACCCTTTAAGGTAGCATTTCTCCTCATGGTGGTCCTAATACTCGCCCATGGGGTAGCTTCACGCTCATCGGTTATAGATGGTTCATTTTTTCCTTCAAAGACTTTTTTTTCGTTTCCAACATACCACATATCGAACTCGAGTAAACCAGGAGGACATCTAAGCAAACGGTCATTCACCGATCCGCTATCTTTTCAACTAGTCATCTTATCGACTACTCAGGCTACACTGCTAAGATCCTGTAATCAAGTGCTCGTGAGTCTAGCCGGATCAAACCACTTCAGAATGCAGGATGAGAGCACCTCTTGCACTTATCGTTTCCAAGGTTTCATCCTTCCGCAAACAATTTTATCATCGGACATATGCCTAGCCATCAAGAACTTCTTTTTTTTTTTTTTTTTTTTTTAATTTCATCGGATTCTTCATTTCGACTGCTGATAGTGTGAGCCTTGACCTTGTGATTCATTCTCAAAAAACTACTGGTAACGCGGGCCTCGACCCTGAGGGTCATTCCCAAAACTGATGATCATGTGTGGGCCTCAACCCTGGGGATCCATTCTTGAAATTGTTGATACTATTTGTGTTGCTCTCAGCTTGCTTGTATTTTCCGCTTTCCTTATTTTCTTCGAGACTGCGAAAACAAAACAACAGAAAAAAAAAACGCTTGCATATGATGTGTACGTATGCATGCGTGGGGGTACTGACTATTCCGGATGGTTAGACCCTCATTGTGCTCATTGGCGCCATGTGCCTACAGTCGCCCCCACTTTGATGGGACTTGTGCAGTGTGTGACAATGACAATTCTATCAAAGTACGTGCAATGCATTTCTACTTACCTGGCTCGCCAGCTGCCACTTGACTTGCCGTGTTGATTTGAGTTGATGTTATGTTGAGGTGCTTCGACCTCTGGTCCATTCCCGAACCGTTGTTGTGATGTGATGAGGTCCATTCCCGAACCGTCACCGTGTTGTGGTCCATTCCCGAACCGATCTCCATTCCCGGAGTGTTGCTGTGATGTGATGAGGTCCATTCCCGAACCGTCACCGTGTTGTGGTCCATTCTCGAACCGATCTCCATTCCCGGAGTGTTGCTGTGATGTGATGAGGTCCATTCCCGAACCGTCACCGTTGTGGTGTGATGTGATGAAGTCCATTCCCGAACTGTCACCGTGTTGTGGTCCATTCCCGAACCAATCTCCATTCCCGGAGTGTTGTTGTGATATGATGTGATGAAGTCCATTCCCGAACTGTCACCGTGTTGTGGTCCATTCCCGAACCGATCTCCATTCCCGGAGTGCCATTCCTGGCGTGCTCATTCCCGAGCTGTCCATTCCCGGACTGTCCATTCCCGGACTAAATCTCCATTCCCGGAGTGCCATTCCCGGCGTGCTCATTCCGAGCGTGCTCATTCCCGAGCTGTCCATTCCCGGACTAAATCTCCATTCCCAGAGTGCCATTCCCGGCGTGCTCATTCCTGAGCTGTCCATTCCCGGACTGTCCATTCCCAGACCATAATGATCTGATGTAATATGGGCTTCGCCTTCAGAATGCCATTCTCGGCAGAAAGAAACTGAAACTGATGTGATGTGGGCCTCGCCCCCAAAATGCCATTCTCGGCAGAAACTGAAACTGATGTGATGTAAGTCTCACCCCTAGAGTGCCATTTTCGGCAAAGAAACTGAAACTGATGTCAATGTGGGCCTCGCCCCCAGAATGCCATTCTCGGCAGAAACTGAAACTGATGTCAATGATTCCACTCAGCGTATTGCAATTCCTCTCACGAGATCATCTCTGATAATTGGATATATTTTCGTCCTCAACGAATGCTTGATGTCGAAGCCAGAGAATCTTCAAAGTACTCGATATGCTCAACTCCGATCGTCTGAATAGGTGATCCAAACTAGACTCCTAGTGTGTGTGTGCCAAGGATCTTTCACAGCTTATTCCTTAAGCAAGCCAACTCGATAATTTCGCTTCGGAGAATCGGACCAGTGGGTCTAACCAACCTGAATGTCTTAATCACATTCTGTGATTACTTCAGCATACTTGACATGATATGGTCTTCTGTATTGCACTCTTGTCTCTTTCTTTTCATTCGGAACTCTCTCTTTTTTTTTTCTTTTTTTTTTTTTTTTTTTTTTTTTTTTTTTGACACACCTACCCTTTAAGGTAGCATTTCTCCTCATGGTGGTCCTAATACTCGCCCATGGGTAGCTTCACGCTTATCGGTTATAGGCGGTCTTTTTCTTTCTTTTCTTGCAGAGACATTTCTGTTATTTCTGACCATATCATGTATCATAGCGTCTGTAATCCAGGGTGGACCTCCAGGCAAACGGTCATTCACCGACCCTTTGTCTCTTCAGCTAGTCATCTCATCAACCACTCAGGCTTCCATTGTTGAGATCCCGTATTTAGGTGCTTTATGAGTCTAGTCAAGATCAATCTATTCAGCATACCGGCGACGAACACTTCTAGCACTCGTTGTTTCTAAGGCTTCTACCTATAGCACACAATGTCATCACCGGACATATATCAAATTACCAAAGACCTTTTTTTTTTTTTTTTTTTTTTGCAACTCACTCACTCACTCAAAGGAATTCTTCCTTTCTGCTACCGACACTGTGGGCTTTGCCCCCGGGATCCATTCCCCAAAACTCAAACTGAAAGCGGGCCTCAACCCTCAATTCACCATCTGAACCTTAACACTAATGTGGACCTCAGCCCTGGGATTTCTACCCAAACTCAATACAGTGCTTTCGCTGCTTCTGGTTGAATCATCTCCGCCGCTTTCACTTTTCTGTTTTCGAAACCTGTGAATACCAAACACAAAACACAAAACAAGAAAAAAAAAAAAGAATGCAGTAATGGGTTATATGTATGCGTGGATGCATGATTTTTCTTTATCCTGTTGGGTTAGGTCTTCTGCAGGTGACCATCCAGTCTTTTGCCCCCTCAGGCAAAGTACAGCTTCAATCTATCAACATTGATGGGCTCGGTGAACTCATTTCCTTCCAAGTCTGACAGTCTCACTGCTCCATTTCCCATTACCTTCTGAACAATGTAGGGCCCCTCCCAATTCGGTCTGAACTTCCCTCGGGTCTGTGTTGATGGCTTCGACTGCTTGAGTACTAGATCGCCTTTCTTGATCTTGGTGGGCCGCACCTTCTTGTTGAATGCTCGAGCCACCTCTTCTGATAAATCTGCATGTGATGCAGGGACTTCATCCTCTTCTCATCCATCAGAGCCAACTGTTCAAACCTTTGCGAGGTCCATTCCTGTTCTGGCAGTTCTGCTTCTGCGAGTACCCGCATAGACTGTATCTCCATTTCTACCGGCAGTACCGCTTCCATTCCGTAGACCAAGGAATACGGCGTAGCTCCTGTTGCCGTTCTCACAGATGTTCTGTATCCCCACAGAGCAAATGGCAGCTTATCAGCCCAGTCTTTGTAGTTCTCAGTCATCTTTGCTAAGATCGTCTTTATTGTCTTGTTGGCCGCCTCGACTGCCCCATTAGCCTGTGGCCTGTATGGTGAGGACTTGTGATGACCTATCCCAGACCTCTGTAACATCGCCTTGGTCTCTCCCTGAAACTGGACTCCATTATCCGTGACCACATGGTGCGGCATACCATACCGGCAAATGAGATTCCGTGCAATGAACTTTGCCATCTGCTTTGCTGTCACATTGCGGAAAGACTCAGCTTCTACCCACTTCGAGAAATAGTCAACTGCCACCACTATGAAGCGGTGCCCATTCGAGGCATTCGGTCGGATTTCCCCGATCATGTCAATCCCCCATGCCGAGAAGGGCCATGGCTCTGACAGCCCATGCAATTCTGTGTGCGGCAGATGATTCAAGTTGCCATGTGCTTGGCAGTCATGACAGTGCTTTACCAGTCTTGCGCAATCAGCTTCCATGGTCGACCAATAGAAACCTTGCCTCACAATCTTGCGAGACAAGTTCAGTCCATTCATGTGTGGCCCACATACTCCGGCATGTACTTCGTCCATTACCTTCTGAGCTTCTTCTCTGTTCAAGCATTTCAGCTGAATTCCATTTGCCTGCCTCTTGTAGAGTTCTCCCTTCAAACTCACATACTGAGAAGCTAACTTCTGAATAGCCACTCGGTCCTTTCTGCTTGCTTCCTCTGGGAATTCTCCGTGCTCCAAGTACCTCTGTATGTCATAATACCAAGGCTTTCCATCGTTGACCTCTACTTCCAGTATTCTTTCAATCTCATAGGCTGGCCTACTTGCGGTTGTCAACACAAGCGGTCTCATCACCAACTTCTCTGGATTTTCCCAAGTCGCAGCCAGTGTTGCCAATGCATCTGCCATCTGATTCTCCTCTCTTGGCAAATGTTGAAACTTACAATCAGGAATAGCATGCGTCAGATTCCTGAGGTAGAACAAATAAGGCTTCAGCCGTTCTTCTTTTAATTCCCATTCTCCTTGCATCTGTCGGATTACCAACATTGAGTCTCCGTAGACTTCCACATTCCTAGCACTCAAGGCTATCAATGCTGTCAATCCGAAAGCACATGCTTCATACTCAGCCATGTTATTCGTTACTCCGAAAGTCAGCCTCTTGGCCATAGGCAGGGTCTCTCCTTCAGGGGTTACTATTACGATCCCGATTCCTGCTCCTTTGCAATTCACTGCTCCATCAAAATACATCTTCCATCCTTGGACCGCTATAGCTTGGATTTCCTCGTCGGGAAACTCAAACTTATATTGATCCCCTTCAACAGGTTGCAACGCTAGGAATTCGGCCACGGCCCGCCCTTTGATTACCTTGGAGGTGAGGTACTCGATGTCAAATTCAGTTAGCAGCACTAACCATCTGCCCAACTTCCCAACCAGCGAGGGTACTGAATGCAGGTACTTCAAAGGATTCTCTTTTGCTACTACCTGGATCTTGTAAGATTGGAAGTAATGGCGCAACTTTCTGGATGCCCACACGACTGCTAAACAAATCTTCTCCACCTCTTGATATCGGACTTCGTACGGAAGCAGCTTCTTGCTAAGATAGTAGACAGCATGTTCCACTCCCAACTCATCGGCTTGTACCATCATAGCTCCCAACGCTTCTGACTCTATAGCCAAATACAGTACCAAAGGCTTTCCCGGTCTCGGAGGTTTCAACACAGGCGGCTTTACCAAATATTCTCTGATTCTGTCGAAGGCCGTCTGACACTGTTCATTCCACTTTACTGGTTGGTCTTTTCTCAACAGCTTAAAGATGGGCTCACAAACAGAAGTCAATTTGGCAATGAACCGACTGATATACTGAATCTTTCCAAGGAATGCCCTGACCTCTTTTTCCGTCTTGGGTGCTGGCATCTGGTGATCGCTTTGATCTTCTCAGAGTCTACTTCTATTCCTCCCATTCCAACCGTATGTCCCAGCAGTTTTCCAGATGTTACCCCAAATACACATTTCTTGGGGTTCAGCCTCAAGTTGTACTTGTCAACTCGTTCGAGGAACTTTTCCAGTGCTTCAATATGCTCGTCCCTTGTCTCGGACTTGACCATCATGTCATCGACATATACCTCAATCTCTTTATGCATGAGGTCATGGAACAGAGTAGTGGCCATCCGCTGATACGTAGCTCCGGCGTTCTTAAGCCCAAACGGCATTACCTTATAGCAATAAGTGCCCCATTCTGTGACAAAGGCAGTCTTGTGCTTATCCTCCTCGGCCATGAGTACTTGGTTATACCCTGAGAACCCATCCGCAAATGAGTACATGGCTGACAATGCTGCACTATCCACAAGCACATCTATATGCGGCAAAGGAAAGTCATCCTTCGGGCATGCCTTGTTAAGATCTCTATAGTCTACGCACATCCTGACTTTGCCGTCTTTCTTCGGTACAGGCACAATGTTGGCCAACCACTGGGTACTTCACTACTTCCAGGAATCCGACATCTATTTGCTTCTTGACTTCTTCCCTGACCTTCTCGGCCCACTCAGGTCTCATTCTTCTGAGCTTTTGCTTTACCGGCTTCATGTTTGGGTAAGTCGGTATTGCATGCTGGGCTATACTCCTGTCAACACCAGGCATGTCCTCGTAAGACCAAGCAAACACTTTGGCATATTTTGCCAACACTTCTTCCAGATTCTTCCGCTCTTCGGCGGTTACCTCACTTGCAATTAGAATCTCCTTCGGACTCTCAGATGTCCCAAGGTTAAAGGTGTTTGTCTTGGTGGAGTTGATATCAAATATACTCAGATCATGCAAGGAAAAAAGGGAAGACTCATCCAAGTAAGCGAAATTATTATCTTTATTGCCAACAAAAGAAGGAGTACATTCAAACAAATCTGGGAGGTAAATACCCTCATCATCTACGGGTATTTCCTCTTCTACAACAAGGTCCTCTTCGGGTTTCATCTTTTCATCGAAGTTCAAAGCTTCCAGCTTCATAAGTTCCTCTTCCCACTTCTCGCTCTCTTCATTCTTCTCCTCAACCAGCGGCTTTTCTCCCAACAGGTCCTGGAAGATCTCAAATCCAGGTACTACTATCCCGTTCACCTCCACTGGCTCAGGTTCTCCCTGATATCCCAAGGCCTTCACAAAGTACTCCTTCAGATCCGACCCTTTCTTCTCGGTTTTCGGCTTGTCCTCATCGGATCGGTACCCCAAGCCCCTTCGGGTCTTCTGCCCCTTAAAATCTGGCAACGCTGAACCTTGGCCTGGCTCAAACTTCATCTTCTCCATGATCTTTGCCACTTTAGGGTCCACCCATTCCTCAAATGTCACCGCTACTTGAGCTGTCACTTGGAACCTTGAGAAAGGTTGGATTTCCAAGGCAGCAACGGCGTTATCTGCTTCAGCCCGTATAGTGACAATTTCCCCTCCATGCGGAAATTTGACCATTTGGTGCAGGGTAGGGTAGAAGGTACACCTCCGAGTCTGTGAAACCACGGCCTTCCCAACAGCAAGGCAAACGTGGCTGGAATGTCCAGCACAAGTAAACTCCACCATATCTTCGACTGGGCCAACCTTGACCTTTGCAGCAAAAGTACCCTCGACGCCTCTCTTGCTATCATCATAAGCTTTGATGGTCATATTCGAGGGGTTCAAATCCGTCGGCTTTACATTCAGCCTGGCCAAGATTTTCAAGGGACAAACATTGATGGATGAGCCGTCATCCACCATCACACATGAGGTCTTCTTCCCCATCACTTCAGCTCGAATGAAGAGAGGCCTGTTGTGGTTTCTCCCTTCAGCCGGGAGCTCATCATCTGAGAAGGTTATCTGGGGAGTCCCTTTCTGCCCAGATCCCAAAAAATCGCTGGACTAGCATCTTCCGGTACTATTATCTTACTCAGGGCTTCTACCATAGCCCGCCTGTGCTCTCCAGATGCACACAATAACTCCCAGATGCTCAGATGTGCCCGAGTCTTCTTCAACTGCTGCAGCACTATACCACCTTCAGCCTTCTCACTATTCTCCGTTATCTCTCGACCTTCTTCCAGAATTTCCTTCCCTTTCTCTTTTCTCAGCAGTATCACTATAGAAACGGCCACTTCGGGTCATTCCTTTCACTTCCTCCTCGTCGCTGCTTGAGAAGTCCTCCCAGAAATTCTTCTTCTGTTCCGCTTCATCCTCACTGTTATCCCAGATCCCCAGGCAATAGGCTTGGTGGTCAAGTGTTTCAAGGACAAGGTTTTCTGGTAGTCCGGAGTTTATCATGTGTAGGAGGGGGGACTGAGTGATAATTGGGTAATGGATTTTTATGGGTGTTGGGTTGTTCTCTTTCTGGGTCAGGTATTTTGTGTGAGTCGATCAGGTCCTGAATCTCATGGCGAAGGCGGGTGCAGTTATCTGTGTCATGACCGTGCTGCTGATGGAAGCGGCAGTATCGGCTCATATCCAGGTTTGAGGGAGGCGGATTTGAGAGGGGTTTGGGTTCTAAAGGCTTCAGCAGCCCTTGCCTCATCAATTTCTCCAGCACTTTAGACAAGGGTCTGCCAAGGTTAGAGAAACGCCTGTTCTTGATAGCCGCAACCCCGCTAACCTACAGGTTACTGCCTGAGGATCCTCCAACAGTCCTCCGATTCAGATTGTAGAACTTCCTATTTTCGGCCTCTTCCTCCTCAATGTCCATAACGGTCTCTCTCAGCTGCCGAAAGTCCACAATCATTGAAGTCATTCTCCTTAATTTCCCATAGATCGAGGGCTTAGTCCCCTTGATAATCATCTTGATCTGATCTTTCTCTGAAGGCCTTGTTTGCATCTTCAACAATTGGCCTCTCCACCGATCCACATACTCCTTAAAACTCTCCTCCATTCTTTGCTTGACATTCTCCAAGTCACGGAGGGACAGATCAATCTCAAGGTCGGTCGGTAACATACTGCTTGAGGAAGGCGTCAGCCAACTCCCTCCAGTCTTCTTTCACTTGCTTCTCTAAACTGTGATACCATACCACAGGGGCTCCTTCGAGTGACATTCCGAACATCTTCTGGACCTGACGCTGCGACAAGCCCACCGAACTCATCACCGAGACATACTGCCTCAAGTGGACTCTCGGGTCTCCATTCCCGTTGAACTTAGCAATGTCGGGCATTTTGAAGTGAGCGGGCAACTGCTCCTCAAAAGTCATGGTATCATAGTCCAACAGGTCTTCGTTCTTTCCCTTCAACTTTCGGGTGACCGTCTCAACTTGATCCCGAAGCTTCTGCATCTCGGCCTGAGTTGCTCGGCTACTCTACCGCAGCATATTCGGCCATATCACATCATCAAATCCCGGTACATCATCATTCAAACCAGCTGGCGGCTCCTCGCGCCTTTCATTCTCAGAACCTCCCGCAGCGCGGGGCAAAGCAATGTTGGACATGGTGGCAGTCAGTGCCTGTAGGTGCTCGGCCATTTTTGCGAGATTGGCCTCAATCTGATCCATCCGAGACCCCTCGTTGACTGATTCGCTCATATTCGCTGAAGGTCTTTTGACTAATCTTCCCTCTTCTCTAACCCAACGGGAATCTATGTTGTCTCTCTTAAGGCTACGTGTCAGTGCATATATGTGCGATGCATGTAATAGATAAAATTATTAAAAAGAAATTTCAAACTACTTGGCCCATTATCATTTTAAAGTATTTAATCACACCATCACGCGGTGCAAACTTGTCCCAGTTGAAAAGGCCCAACAGGTTTACACTTTACAATGACATGGCTAAATGACTTCAAATGATAAAAGGCCCATTCACAAAGTGGCCCACCGGCATTTTAGAAGCTTTTGGCCCAACTGTCAAAGGACACAAACTTGCCCCAGTTTAAATGGCCCAACAAGTTCACATCTTTTGACAAAAGGTCCAACTGGATCCAAATGACGGCGGTCCAACACACAAACATAAAATACATAACTACCGGTTCTTTCAAGGCTAAGTTTCACAAGTGGGTTCACGGGGCGCGGACAAAGGCTCTCGTTTGACGAAGGATTACCCACAACTAGGACTCCCCACTCAAGGGTTCAAGCGACCAAGTGAGTGCACCTTTTTTATACCTTACGGTACGTGCCAACGAGTTACGGTGTGTGACTAACTGTCGAATGGATTTCCCGTTGTAGATTCCCCAGGGAAGGTGGAGCGAGAGCTCTCTTAAGTACCCAAGCCCCTTAGGCTCTTATCGCTTGGTGTCAGGAATAAACAACGAGTCCTCCAAACTAGTATGTCACAACGAGCTACAAGTAATGATTTATCTGGGTGCCTTCACAGCTTTTCCCCGAAGGGTAGTGAGTGAAGGAAGACACCCAACCATCACCTAGCTTCAACAAAGCCTTTGATTAACCCCCTCAACCCACTATAGAAATGGTCAACTAATGCACAAATTATACACATCACAAGACATGATTTCGAGGCCAATTCTCTAATATCCCCAGTGGAGTCGCCAGACTGTAGACAACAGAACCTGACGACGCTGTTCTAGGCTCGCGGGCCTAGTTGGGAAGTACGAAATAACATGGAGTCGCCACCCGGTGTGAACCGGGACAAAGATTTAAGGCCGCACTCACCCCTCGCAAGGGAAGACCTCAAACCGTTGGGTTCGGAATGGTCCCTTACTTATGTCATTGTGATGATATAATTTGTGCACTAAATCAACCGCATCTATCCAATAATCATGCTCAAGGGTACTTAGATCTAACATGCTTTTATCCAAATAATTCCACGCAATGTAACACGACAAGCATATTAAACCATTAAATCAACATGTATGAATCATTACCCAAACGCATCATAAACTAAGAACATGCATAGTGAACAACCTAAACATGCTTTAACGAACAAATAACAAACTAAATTAAACCATGCTTCAAATAATAAACAAATAACCTAAAGATTATAACATGCTCAAATACAAGTTTGGATGGGACAAAACATATGTCTCTTAAGTGGTACGTGGCGTTGTATCCCGAGTACAAACCGCACTACCGTCCATTCGGATTCGGCTACGGAATTTACGTCCGGGTTTCCATCCTATACCACAAAAGGGAACACATGTCCCGCCCATCCAACAATCAAATCATGCCTCAAACGACTCTCATGCAATTATATATCAAAGTAAAATAAAATAAAGAATAAAGAAGATAGGTAAAAGGTACCCTCAGGTCTAACCTCTTTTGTCGATCTTTGGAAGCGCGTTCCAAGTCCGTTGGAAGGAAGGGCGAATGATCCGAAACCTTTCCAAATTATTTGCTCACTGTTTTCCCTTGTTGTTTTGATGCTTGGGCTGCTGTTTTACCTTCGTTTCACCGCCATTTGTTCGCTGCGTTTCAGGTCACTGGTTCGGGCGTTTAGTGGACTGTTTTGGGTAATTTTGGTGGTCTCGGGAGGTGCGTTTGTAAAGATTTCTTGGGGAAACTTTTTGGGGATTTTTGGGATGGTTTCTAGATGATTTTAGGACTGTTTTGGAGGCTAAAGTCGCAACAAATACTGACCAGAACAGGACGACGAAATTGTGCAGTGGGGCGTTTTCAGGGGCTGTTTTTGGCGCTGTTTTGGAGCTGCTTTGGGGAGTCTTTTTGCGGCACTTCAGGGGCTGGAAATAAGGTTTATTTTAGGGTGTTTTAGGGCTGTGAATGGTGGCTGGAAGTCGGCTAAGGAGGGCTAAGAAAAGGGCTTGGTCGTGAGTTGTCTTGGTGAAGGGTGGTGGATGGTGATATGCGGCCTTGGGATGGATTTTTCTTCTGGGATGCGGCAATGAGGGTTCTTGGAGGGGCTTTGGACGTGCAAAGAGGGCTTCACAAGTTGCTTGAGGGATGTGTATGAGCCTAGGGTAGTGTATGGGGCAAAGGTCTCTTTTTATAGACAAAGGGAAAAGGCTTTCCTTTTTAGATTAGGAAGGAATCTCCTAATTGGTTTCTAATAAGGAATGCATCTCCTAATTAGGATTTGGGATTGGATTCGATTTGGTAATGATTTTATTTGATTTCTTTTATTTAGGTAAGGATTTAACAAGATTTAAACATGTGATTAATGTGCAATTACCTAAATAGAGGGCAATGGGCGTGAATCATCCAATCAATGCATGGCATAGGTTTGGTTTGACTTGGTTTGACTTGGGTTGACTTGGGTTGACTGGGTATTGGGCTTGGTTTGGGTTAGGTATGTGGTCTATGGGAGTTTTGGGCCTAAGGTGAGCTTAGAAACGGAGGTATAACAAGCAACCGAAGCGAAACAACTCGGGTAAATCCATCAAAAATTATATTTTCCAACTTTACCCTTCCAACGTTCTTTCCCGCGGCTTTCATGACTAAGAGGGAGTTGTCTCCATATAAGACTCCTCATCGGGTGTTATGCAAAAATGCAATGCCTACAGTTTGTGCCTCAGGATGAATGGGAAAATACATTTATAGAAGAGACTTACTACTACAAACGTAAATAAAACTGAATAAAAAGAAACTAAAAGAAGAGAACTTTCACCTTTATTTATAAGGATTCAGAGGATGAGGACATTTGAAACTTAAGAAATCAAACTCAATTTATAGGACCAAAAAAAAAATTCAATTCTTTATTATTATTTTCTGTTTTTTTTTTTTTGGATCGCTGAATTTTCAACACGTGGCAGGGTGGCTAAAAAAATGGCTCGTTGAATTTTGACACGGGCGCGGTTGCACGTTAGCAGATTGCTTGTGATGATGACACGTGGGCATGGTGCACGTTAGCAAAGTCAAACTTGGAAAACTTTGACTTGTTGACCTGGCGCATATTAGCAGTCTCGGTGCACGTTTAGAGAGTCGGGATGCCAAGGGGTTTCGGTGTCGAGATGCCCAAAATTACCAAAATACCCTTTTTGCCAAATTTCACCAAATTTCACAGTTTTGCTCCAAATCACCTCAAGAATGTCCTGAAACTTTATTTATCTATAAAATAACACAAAACACATCAAAATATTCACAAAACTCAAGAAACTATTCAAAATATTAAGTTAAATGAGTGGGAAATAGTGATAGTTCAGTCGCCCCCAGACTGGGTTTATCTATCTGTTCTGCGTTGCTTGTACCAGGTCAAGGTAGATCAGCTAATGTGGTGTTCTGTATTGTCTTACTCTCTTTTGCGAGATAACCCCAATGGTTATACATATTATCGCCCTCAAAGGATGCTTCATGTCGAAACCAGGGAACCTTCAAAGTACTTGATACAACTCAAATCTGACCGTCTAAGTAAATGATCTGAACTAAACTCCAAGTGTGTGTATGCCAAGATTCTTTCACATCTTAATCCTTAAGTGAGCCAATTCGATGATTTTGTCTCGAAGAATGGGATCAGTGGGTCTAACCAACCTAGATGTCTTGATCATGCTCTGCAATTACTTCCTCGTACTCAATATGATGTGGTCTTCTTTTCCTTTTTCTTTCGTTTTTTTTTTCAACGCACCTACCCTTTAAGGTAGCATTTCTCCTCATGGTGGTCCTAATACTCGCCCATGGGTAGCTTCACGCTCATCGGTTATAGATGGTTCATTTTTTCCTTCAAAGACTTTTTTTTCGTTTCCAACCATACCACATATCGTAACTCGAGTAAACCAGGATGGACATCTAAGCAAACGGTCATTCACCGATCCGCTATCTTTTCAACTAGTCATCTCATCGACTACTCAGGCTTACACTGCTAAGATCCTGTAATCAAGTGCTCGTGAGTCTAGCCGAGATCAACCACTCAGAATGCAGGATGAGAGCACCTCTTGCACTTATCGTTTCCAAGGTTTCATCCTTCCGCAAACAATTTTATCATCGGACATATGCCTAGCCATCAAGAACTTCTTTTTTTTTTTTTTTTTAATTTCATCGGAATTCTTCATTTCGACTGCTGATAGTGTGAGCCTTGACCTTGTGATTCATTCTCAAAAACTACTGGTAACGCGGGCCTCGACCCTGAGGGTTCATTCCCAAAACTGATGATCATGTGTGGGCCTCAACCCTGGGGATCCATTCTTGAAAATTGTTGATACTATTTTGTTGCTCTCAGCTTGCTTGTATTTTTCCGCTTTTCCTTATTTTCTTCGAGACCTGCGAACACAAAAACAACAGAATAAAAAAAACGCTTGCATATGATGTGTACGTATGCATGCGTGGGGGTACTCCCTATTCCGGATGGGTTAGACCCTCATTGTGCTCATTGGCGCCATGTGCCTACTCATGTCTCTGGTTTCCCCTAGGTCTGCTTATAGTTTCCTCCTGCCGTTTCTTTTCTGGTGATTGTTCAGTTCTCTTTTGTTTGAAACCTGCAAATACAGAACAAACACAAAAATTGCAAGTACATTACATGTATGCATGCATGCATGGGTGAATTTCCTATTCCGTTGGGTTAGGTCTTCTGCCAGGTCTTCCGGAGATCGCTTGGTCTTCTCTTTCTCAGGAAAAATATTGCTTCAACCTGTCCACATTGATTGGCTCGGTGAACTCGTTCCCTTCTAAGTCTGATAGTCTCACTACCCCATTCCCCATCACTTTCTTGACTATGTAGGGTCCTTCCCAGTTGGGTCTGAGCATTCCTCTCGGGACCGTCGTCGACGACTTTGACTGTTTAAGTACCAGATCACCCTTTCTGATTTTAGTAGGACGCACATTCTTGTTGAATGCTCGAGCCAACCTCTTTTGGTATAACTGCATATGCTGTAAAGACTTTATTCTCTTCTCATAGAGTAATGCCAATTGTTCAAATATCTTTAAGGCCCATTCTTGTTCAGGTAACTCTGCTTCTGCTAATACTCGTATAGACTGTATCTCAACTTTCACTGGCAGTACTGCTTCCATTTCGTAGACTAAAGAGTAAGGCGTGGCTCTCGTTGCTGTTCTCACAGATGTCTGTACCCCTACAGGGCGTACGGTAGTTTGTCCGCCCAATCTTTGCAGTTTTCTAGTCATTTTGGCTAATATTCTCTTTATCGTCTTGTTGGCTACCTCGACTGCCCCATTTGCCTGTGGCCTGTAAGGTGACGACTTGTGATGTCCTATCTAACTTATTGTAGCATTACCTTCGTTTCTCCTTGAAAATGAACTGTTGTCTGTTACTACATGATGCGGCATTCCACTATGACATATGAGGTTCCGGGCTATAAATCGCCATTCTGCCATCGTAATGTTGCGAAATTGATTGCTGTTTGATGTAATGTTGCGAAAAATGACTCGGCTTCCACCCATTTTGAAAAGTAATTACTGCCAATCTATGAAGCGATGTCCATTCGATGCTGTAGGCACTGCATTTTTACATATAAGTCCCGATGATGAGTCTCGTACGGAGGCATTACTCTTTAGGTTGCGGAAGTCGCGGGAAACGAATGTCGGAAGAGGAAATTCGGAATAAGTATGTCATCAGATTCAATTCACATGTTCACTGCTTTTACATTCGTGCTGCATTCGTGAACACGTTCGAACATCAAGAAGATTGTAGGCGTTCGTGTAGCGCTCGAATCGGCGTTCGAATGGTGTCGGTACTTCTGGTTTTGCTGCTAACCTCACGCCCAAGCCCAATTAGCCCACCAAAACCCATCCAAAAATAATTAAAAAATGCATGTCACAAATTAAACAAAATTAATTAGATCAAATCATTTCCTAATTTAATCAAATCTCTTCCCTAATCAAACACCAATTAAGATATTTAGTCCCTAAATGAAACATATCTCTTCCTTTCATAAACCAATCAAAACATTTCCCTTTTTTTGAGGATTACATTCCTTACCTAGAAACCCTAGCAAACCATTATAAGAAGAAGCCTAAACCAACCTTAGAACCCCTAGCATTCACGCCCAATGCAAAAAGTAAGAAGCAAAAAATATAATTCTCCCTTCTCCTCCTCTCTAGCAACCGAAACCATAGTCCCCTAAACACCCTTACCACCGAAAATAATAAAGCAGCAAACATCATCACCGAAACCCCTCCTAAACAGCAAACATCATCACCGAAATAGTCACTAAATTACCCACTGTAATATCACCGAAAACACTCATTGAAACTGAACTGCAGTGACCGAGAAAACCCTCTACAAACTGTCCCACAAACTGCCCCATATACCCTCCATAAACTGCACTGAAAACAACCCAGAAACAATCCCAAAACAGTCTAAAACAACCCCGGAAATAACCCCAAAACAGTGACCAGAAAACACAACAAGAAACAACAGTGAAACAGAGGAAATGACAGCTCAAAACCGCGAGACAACAAACGAAAGCAGTGGACCAGTGAACCAGAGGAGTTGCGGAGCATCAATTCTTCCGACGGCCGTGTAACGCACTTTCGAGAGACGACTTAACAGGTTAGACCTGAGGGCACCATTCTTATTTATTCTCATTTTTTTGTTGTTTATTAGAACTCCTTCGTATGAGAGTCGTTTGTTGATACATGTTGTGGTCTTTGAATGAATGGAATATGTGTTCTCTCTTGGGGTATATCGGATGGAAACCCAGACATAAATTCTGTAGCCGAGTCCGAATGGACGGAAGTGCGGTCTGTGTTTGGGAAACAACTCCACGTACCACTCGAGAAACTTTGAATTGCATGTTTCGTCTTGTTATTTAATTTCCGTTCATTTATTGCTTGTAATCCCGTCATCCATTTTCCGCATGTGGTTGTTTTATTTATTTACGTATTGATAGTCATAATGCGCATGGGCTTGACTAAAGTGGATTAAAGGTCCTCTATTCGAGGGAAACGCCCAAAGGCTACCTTTATCACAATGTCTTACCGCGCCGGATGAGGCATGTTCGATTGAACGTGAGATGTGTTCAATCGGACATCCAATATCCTATATCGTTACTTTGTTATCCGCATATCATTGCTTAATGCGCATGGGCAAATCAAGTTGGATTAAAGGTCATCCATCTTGAGGGATAAAAAGCCTAAGAGATACCTTTGCCACGATGTTTTGTCGCGCCGGATGAAGTATGTTTGATTGAACGTGAGATATGTTTAATCAGACATACGAAGTCCCATATCATTGTCTTATTTATTTATATGCATTGTAATGTAATGCGCATGGGCTTATTATGTTAGTTTAAAGGTTCTCTACTTGAGGGAAGAAAAGCCTAAAAGGCTACCTTTACCATGACATTTCTTCGCGCCTTTTATTATTCCGGCATTTGTTTTCTGTATGCCATCTCCTAGTTAAATCATGCATCATAGTGTAATGTGTTGGACAATTATGACCCATAGCGTCACTATTTGTACATATCATGGTGTTGTTGTACAAATTAACTATGTGACAAATGAGATTGCACTCTTATCATTTGTGATTAGATCACCTAGATATATAAATGATAGGAGGTCCCTATGATTTGTTCCTGGACAGAGAATGATATGAGACAGTATCAGTCCATGAAGGATAAATAATTAAATATCCCTAGTCAGAGTATTATCGAGATTGGACATCGATAAATATGTAAGAGACTAGTATTACACTTGTGCGCGTTGTGAGGGCACAACGACATAGTTCTCATATATTTGGGTATAGGATACTCATGCAAGTGTAATAGGAGGTTGTGTTTTACCGATGGTACGGGAAACAGCTTCGCTCTGGATAGACCCCCTCGGAATTCCATTGGTAGTATGACTATGTGTCTATGGAAGTCCGAAATCAGGGTATGTGTATTTGGTCTTAACCTGAGACTTGCACCGCTAATACTTGCGACAATCAATATACTTTGGTTGCGGTCGTCCAGGGCTTTAACAGGTTCTGTGTATGCCTATGCTGGGTATATTGAGAATCATAGTGTGTTGGGTGTGATGTCAAGACGAAAGTGTCACGCCAGTTATATGGAGATGATGGTCACGTAGGATACGGTACTAGTACTCTTAAGTACTACAGTCATCGGGATAAAATGACAAGGTCATGTTTATCCGATTATAGAGACTAGTTACTAGACATCCGACATGTGCTTCGTATGGGGCAGACACAATTCCAGCCCCAGGCCTAGCACGTGATCATCCGATACTGGACAGAAATACGCAATACTACGTATACTACGCCTTATATAGATCCTTTGTTCCTGTAAGGATATTTCCTCGAGAATTGGGTAGGCATGGTGCTTTGCTAGAAGCCAACCTTGTCTTGTAAATCGGTATAAACGTAGTACGAGGTACTTACGTGTTCGGATAGTCCGACGACCGAATTTACTGCCAACATATCCGGGGATCTCATGGATCGCTTCCCGAAGATTCACCGATGACATATGACTCACACTCTAAATTAATCTGGGATTAATTAGAAGAGAGAGAAAATTAATCTGGGATTAATAGCGGAGATATTTTATCTGGGATACAATACCAATTAAAGAGAGATAACGATTAATTTGGAATTAATCGATAAATTAATATATTTGATATATTAAATGAAATTGGTTTTCGACGCGGAATTAAAATTAGATTTTAATTCAGGCGAACGAATTAATTTAGAATTAATTCGTTAGCGACGTGAATAGTGACTTCGCTAGGCGTAATCATTTAGTTGCATCGCAACGGAAAATTTGTTAATTTGGAATTAGTGAACCCGAGCCCACGAGTGTTTGCGAGCACATTCACATTTCGAATTCGAGTGCGGCACGCAAGTCATATCAAGCATCAAATCATTAGTCACATCAAGCGTCAAATCAAATGTCACTTTGAGTGATGTGACTTGACAACTTGATTGAGTGATGCGACTTGATGTGAGTTGATGGAAAGCATTAATTGCTTGACTTTTTGTAAGTCAAAAAAGTTGTATATGGTAAATGGATTTTAGAAATCATTTTGTCTATTACACTTTTTCATCTCTCTCACATAACTCTCTCTTCCTCTCATCTTCTCTTCTTCACGCCCATGGAGGGGCAAACACTTCACTGGTTTCTGTCAAGAAACCGTGAGCGAGGGAAGCATGAGTGGTGATTTTTGTGGCAAAAATCACAGGAGCTAGCACTCCGAGAGAAATGCGAAGGTGATAGGGAAGTCCACCCATGAGCCGGGAATCGTTCGACAAAGCTTGGAGCTTGACGAAGGACCAAAACCGAGCCAAAAACAGTGAGCACTCACTGCTACTGCCGAGCAGTCCATGGAGGTAGAATTTCAATTTTGTTCATCTCCGTGTCGCTCAACCGATCGATGTAAGTATTCCGCAACTTCGTTGATTTGTATTCGCACATGTTTCATGCTTGTTTATAATCTTGGGACCTTAGCAAATACCAACAATGGTATCATAGCAAGGTTGAGCATGAAATTTGATTTAGGGCTTAAAATTGGGTAAATTGATTTTGAGCATGATTTGATTAAATTGGATGTTTGAATATGCTTAAATCATGTTGAATTGAAGATTGATTGGATCAATTTCAAGAAATTGTGTTTGGAACATTTTTGCCCAAATTTTTTGGTGTTGGCCGAGAGTTTGATGCCCTAAAATCTTGGTAATTTTTGTTTCGTTGATCATTGGATGACTTGAAACGATTTGGGATGTTAATTTAATGTCGATTGTGAATTTAATTGGATTGAAAACGAATCGGACATAAAATTAGTCCCCATTGCCGAGAGCTTTTAAGCATGTATGGGTTTGATTTTTGATCAAAATGTGTTGGACACTAATTGATGTAATTGAGCATGATTAATTGTATAAATTAATGTTTTGGAAATATTGATTTGGGTGATTAATTGTGTTATACACTTTAGTGTAATTAAATTGGGAAATTGGATTTTTTGAATTTAATTATTTGGGCCTTAAATTAGATTTGGGCTTGTTGTGTTGTAATTGGGCTTATTAGGCTTGGTTGTACCAAGTTAGGTTTAGGCCAAATGGATTGGATCCAATTGGGCCCAAAACCGCTTCCATAAAGCCCAAATGCGACTAATGAACCTTTAAAGTTTAATTGGGCCTAATGGGCCAAAATTGATTTATGGGCTTATGGGGTAATTCCCGGATTGGATTTTGGTTATTCGGTTTGACCCGAGTTGACCAAAAGTCCAAGCCTTAAGAAATTAATTAAAAGCCCATTGGAATTTAATTGAATTGACGTTGGACGTTAATCGGGCTTTGAGACCCGTAACGATTAAATTTGGAATTTAAGTCGTAAAAGGTTTATTATTAAAGTGTATTTAATTCGGAATTAAATAGCAAATTATAATTAAATGCATATTGAATAGGATTTAATTATGTAGTTTAATTTAATTCGAGAATTCGTACTTTGAGTACTTATTCACAAAATGAGTTTGACTCGAGCAAAATCAAATCGTTGTTTGAACATTGGATGATCACTAATTATCAGATCAATTAATTTGATTAGATTGATTGATAACATGCTTGTGTGAATACATGGTTGCGATGCATGAATAATGAATATCAGATGGATATTAGTTGGGTGGGGCAATTTTAGAAATTGTTGTAATAAATTTGATTATTAATTGGACCTGCGTGTCCAGCCTTATACCTCCTTATTCTTTGTATTCTCTTCTCACCTATTCCCCTCAATGTAAATGAGGTTTCTTTAGAAGTGTAGTGCAACGGGTAGAAGTAATACATGTGCTAGCGGGAGAGAGAAAGGGAGAGATTTGATCTAGGATCAATGTGTAAAGTATCCATCCGCATATCATTATTATTTATTTATACGTGCTTTATTATGTGTTTAGAATGCATGTTTAAGGGTGTATGATGATGAGACCTTAAGAAAGATAATAAATTGGTTGCCAATTTGCACTCGAAAACCCTCGCAAAATATTAAGTTTCTTTCCTTCCATTGAGTGATTCTTACTCAAGATCTAAGACTGGCATTGGCTTGTTGGCCAAAGTCAAGGCCTTTGTCCATCGAGGATGTGTTTGAATCACGAAGGCTTTGTTCCATATTGGTGTCTTGTCCAAGTTGTGGTTTGTTGGCCAAAGTCAAGACCACTTCTTGTCCATCGACATTGATTACGAAGCTTTCCATGGTCAATGGGTCGCGCTTAACTGGGATCACTAAGTTTGTTGTGCCAAAGCCAAGGCTTAGTTGATTCAGAGGAAAAAGGTTAGGTAATACATTGGATGTATTGGTATATATAAGATATATGTTTCGGACTTGGATGTCCCCCTACCGGATCTAGGAATTGGATTGGATCCAATCGATCTTAGAGATCTACCTAGTTAATTATCATACAATTTATTGGCCCAAGTCAAGATTGTGTGATATTTAACGGGATCCTAGCCCGCTAGGAAACACGGTTTCCTGAGTACTCGACAGAGGGTTAGAGGCTCGCCGAAAAATAGTGAGAGGCAAGAATTGAATTTGCAATATTCGTTTAATTACTTTCCATACGCGCTCAAACAAATATCATTCTTCATATATATTAAATGTTAGTTGGACTAATATTTAAATGTTGTTTTAATAAATAGTTGGACTATATTCAAACTATTCATTTGTAGTTGATTTTATAATTGGATTTTAGTAATCAATATAATTGATTTTAATCTATTAAATTATAGTTGATTAAATAGTTGGACTATTGTAATCATTATATTAAATAGTACCTAAATCGTTGATTAAATAGTTGGACTATTAGAATCAAGATGTAATTGAAAGATTGGCATTTAAAACATGATCCTAGGGAAAATGTATTTAAATGGTTTAATTTTCAAATTGGGAATAATATTTCAGGATAGTCCTGAAATCTAATAAGTTACCTTATTTGATAAAATAACATATTATGCCTAAGCCCGGAGTTAAGCAAATAGTAGAGCATAATCTTTGGAAGATTTATGTGATGATAACTTTAGTGCTTAATCCATTAAGCTTGTCGCAGTAGACTCCTTAATTTCCTTGTCAGAACTAAGGGTTAGATCCTTAAAGTATGATAATGAAATTGAAGGATCTTCATAAATCTATTTTTAGATTTTAGAAGTACTAAATTGCAATAAATAATTCTTGGAGAGTTAATGACTATTCTCAAGGAGACAAAGTCAAAGTTTGCAATTAGGCAAGTAGCGCAAGGCGCACCTTACTTTGATATTCTAGAAGGCCAAGGCTTGGCCAAAGGCTTCTGGAGTGTTGAAATTGGCAAAGGTAAAATCATTATAATCTTCTAGGAAGATAAATGACATATCCCAAAATATCTGCCTTAAATGTGTTGGACAATTATGACCCATAGCGTCACTATTTGTACAGATCACGGTGTTGTTGTACAAATTAACTATGTGACAAAGGAGATTGCACTCTTATCATTTGTGATTAGATCACCTAGATGTATAAATGATAGGAGGTCCATATGATTTGTTCCTGGACTGAGAATGATATGAGACAGTATCAGTCCACGAAGGATAAATCATTAAATATCCCTAGTCAGAGTATTATCGAGATTGGACATCGATAAATACGTAAAAGACTAGTATTACACTTGTGCGTGTTGTGAGGGCACAACGACATAGTTATCATATGTTTGGGTATAGGATACTCATGCAAGTGTAATAGGAGGTTGTGTTTTACCGATGGTACGGGAAACAGCTTCGCTCTGGATAGACCCCTTCGGAATTCCATTGGTAGTATGACTATGTGTCTATGGAAATCTGAAATCAGGGTAGGTGTATTTGGTCTTAACCTGAGACTTGCACCGCTAATACTTGGGACAATCAATATACTTTGGTTGAGGTCGTCCATGGCTTTAACAGGTTCTGTGTACGCCAATACTGGGTATATTGAGAATCGTAGTGTGTTGGGTGTGATGTCAAGGCGGAAGTGTCACTCGAGTCATATGGAGTTGATGGTCACGTAGGATATGGTACTGGTTCTCTTAAGTAATGCAGTCATCGGGATAAAATGACAAGGTCATGTTTATCCGATATAGAGACTAGTTACCAGACATCCGACATGTGCTTTGTACGGGACAGACACGATTCCAGCCCCACGCGTAGCACGTGATCATCCGATACTGGATCGAAATACGTAATACCACGTATACTACGCCTGATATAGATCGCTTATTCCTGTAAGCATGTTTCCGGAGAATTGGGTAGGCATGGCGCTTTGCTAGAGGCCAACCTTGTCTTGTGAATCGGTGTAAACGTAGTACGAGGTACTTACGTGTTCGGATAGTATGACGACCCGATTTAATGCCAACATATCCGGGGATCTCATGGGTCGCTTCCCAAAGATTCACCGATGACGTATGACTTGCACTTTAATTAATCTGGGATTAATTTATTGAGAGAGAAAATTAATCTGGGATTAATTGCGGAGATATTTTATCTGGGATAAAATATCAATTAAATCGAGAGAACGATTAATTTGGAATTAATCGATAAAATAATATATTTGATATATTATACGAAATTGGATTTCGACGCGGAATTAAAATTAGATTTTAATTCAGGCGAATGAATTAATTTAGAATTAATTCGTTAGCGACGTGAATAGTGATTTCGCTAGGCGTAATCATTTAATTACGACGCAACGGATAATTCGTTAATTTGGAATTAGCGAACCCGAGCCCGGGATTGTTTGCGAGCGCATTCACATTTCGAATTCGAGTGCGGCACACAAGTCAAATCAAGCGTCAAATCACATGTCACTTTGAGTGATGTGACATTTGATTGATTGATGTGAGTTGATGTGTATTGATTGACAAGCATTTAATGCTTGCTTTTTGGAATTAAAAGAAAAGGTAAATGGTTTATTAATTTTTGGAAAATATATAAACCTATTACAATTTTTTTTTATTTCATAATTTCTCTCTCTTCATTTTCGGTATTGGCTTTTGGAGCCAAAACCCCTCTTCATCTCTCTCACGGTCTCAAGACCGATTTCTTCTTCTGGTTTCAGTTTTCACCGTGAAACACAAGGAGGAAAATGATGATTTGTGGCAAATCATCAAGTGCTAGCACACTCTAGGAGGCATACCAAGGTGTTAGGGCAGTGTATGCGTGAGCTTGGAATCCATTGTTGAAGCTTGGAGCTTCAAAGGACATCAATGGCCGATTCTTGGAGGAGGAGATCCACCCACTGCCGAGCAGTCCACCATTTGCGCAGCCCACTGCCGAGCAAGGGAGAGCAGCTCGTTCTTCATCTTCGCAGCATCCAACCGATCAATGTGAGTTATTCCCACCTCCTTTGATGTGTATTCAACTTTTTTTATGCTTTATAAATGATCCTTGGGACTTGATTGAAACCCAACAACGGTATCTTGAGCCATTTGGGCATAAAACGAAAATTAGGATTCTTAACTAAAAATTTGGGGCTTTTTGATTGAAGCATGTTTTTTACAAATTGTTTGTTTAAGTATGCTTGAATATGGATAGCTTAGAGTTATATGTAATCAATTTGTTGAAAAATTAATTGGATTGATTTTCCCTAATTTACTTAGTGTGGCTGAAAATGGCAAGCTCCCTAATGTCTTTGTTTTTTTGATTTTTTATTCATTGGATGTGTTAGAAATCATTAGGGGATATTGATTTTATGTTTAATTTGGTTAAATTGGATTGAATTTGATTTGGGCATAATTTTCCCCTTTGGCCGAGACACTTGAAGCATGTAATTGGGTTTGATTTTGATCAAATTATGTTGGACATGATTCTAAGATGATAAGCATTATTAATTGGAAAAATTTGGTGTTTTGGAAATATTGATTTGGGTAATTGATAATGCTATACACTTTATTTAATTGAATTTATAAAAAAAAAAATTGGATTTTGTAATTTAATTAAATTGGGCCTTAAATTGGATTTGGGCTTTTAAAGTTGTTATTGGGCTTATTGGGCTTTGTAATACAAAGTTGGGTTTAGGCAAAATTGGTTGGATCCAATTAGGCCTAAAACCGCTTCCATAAAGCCCAAATGCGACTAATAAACCTTTAAAGTTTAATTGGGCCTAATGGGCCTAAATTGATTTATGGGCTTATGAGGTAACTCCCGGATTGGATTTTGGTTATTCGGTTTGACCCGAGTTGACCAAAAGTCCACGCCTTGAAGAAATTAATTAAAAGCCCATTGGACTTTAATTAAATTAATATTGGATATTAATCGGGCTATGAGACCCGTAACGATTAAATTCGGAATTTAAGTCGTAAAGGTTTATTTTATAAAGTGTAATATTTAATTTGGAATTAAATAATGAATTAGAATTAAATGCGTATTAAATTGGATTTAATTATGTAATTTAATTTAATTCGAGAATTCGTACTTTGAGTACTTGTTCGCAAAACGAGTTTGACTCGAACAAAATCAAATCGTTGTTTGAACATTGGATGATCACTAATTATCAGATTAATTAATTTGATTAGATTGATTGATAACATGTTTGTGTGAATAGATGGTTGCGATGCATGAATAATGTATATCAGATGGATATTAGAAGGGTGGGGCAATTTTGGAAATTATAATAAATTTGATTTATTAATTGGACCTGCGAGCCTCCGCCTAGTCCTTCTATTGTCTTTCTTTCTTATTCTAACCTATTCCCCTCAATGTAAATGAGGTTTCTTTGAGAAGTGTAGTGTAACGGGTAGAATTGATACTTGTGCTAGCGGGAGAGAGAAATGGAGAGATTTGATCTAGGATCAATTGTGTAAAGTATCCATCCGCATATCATTATTATTTTACATATGCGCTTTATTATGTGTTTAGAATGCATGCTTAAGGGCGTATGATGATGGGACATTAACAAAGATAATAAATTGGTTGCCAATTTGCACGCGAAAAACTCTCGCTAAATATTAAAACGTCTTTCCTTCCATTGAGTGATTCTCACTCAAGATCCGAGACGGCATTGGTTTGTTGGCCAAAGTCAAGGCCTTTGTCTGTCAAAGATGTGTTTGAATCACGAAGGCTTTGTTCCATATCAGTGTCTTGTCCAAGTTGTGGTTTGTTGGCCAAAGTCAAGACCACTTCTTGTCCATCGACATTGATTACGAAGCTTTCCATGGTCAATGGGTCGCACTTGACTGGGATCACTAAGTTTGTTGTGCCAAAGCCAAGGCTTAGTTGATTCAGAGGAAAAAGGTTAGGTAATACATTAGATGTATTGGCATATATAAGATATATGTTTCAGACTTGGATGTCCCCCTACCGGATCTAGGAATTGGATTAGATCCAATGATCTTAAGATCTACCTAGTTAATTATCATACAATTTGTTGGCAAAGTCAAGATTGTGTGATATTTAACGGGATCCTAGCCCACTAGGAAACACAGTTTCCTGAGTATTCGACAGAGGGTTAGAGGCTCGCCGAAAAATAGTGGGAGGCAAGAATTGAATTTGCAATATTCGTTCAATTACTCTCTATACGCGCTCAATCACAAATATTTCGTCAAATCAGTTAAATATTAGTTGGACTAATATTTAAATTGTTATTTTTATAATTAGTTGGACTGTATTATAGTTGATTATATAATTGGATTATAGTAATCAATATGTTTGAATTAATTAATTTCGATTTACAGTTGATTTTATAATTGGATTATAGTAATCAATGTAATTGAGGTTAATTAATTTAAATTATATTTGATTGTATAGTTGGACTATAATAATCAATATAATACATAGTACCACAAATCGTTGATTAAATAGTTGGACTATTAGAATCAATAAAAAGAAAGATTAGTGTTTAAAACATAATCCTGGGTGAAAATGTATTTAAACGACTATATTTTTCAAATTGGGAATAATATTTCAGGATGGTCCTGGAAATATAATAAGTTAGTTTATTTGATAAAATAACAAATTAGGGCCTAAGTCTGGAGTTAAGCTAATAATGGAACATGATATTTGGAATATTCATGTAATGATAACTTTAGTGCTTAATCCATTATACTTGTCATATAGACTCCTTAATTTCTTTATCAGAACTAAGAATTAGATTCTTAAAGTATGATATTGAAATTGAAGGATCTTCATAAATCTATACTTAGATTTTAGAAGTAAACAAATTGCAATAATAACTCTTGGAGAGTTAATGACTATTCTCAAGGAGATAAAGTCAAAGTTTGCAATTAGGCAAGTAGCGCAAGGCGCACCTTACTTCGATATTCCAGAATGCCAAGGCTTGGCCAAAGGCTTCTGGAGTGTGGAAAAATGGCAAAGGCAAAATCGTTATAGTCTTCTAGGAAGATAAGAGGACATATCCCAAGAAGGAATTGAAGACGAGCAAGGTTCTGACTTCAAATATGTTTGTCATAATTATGTTCACTACTAGTATTAAAATTAGATTTAAATACTTAGTGTGGTACATAAATATGAATTGATGTTTAGAATCTGTTTTGAACAGGATACTGACTTCAATAGAGATTAATCTGCGAATCGGAAACGGGACGAAAGTCGCTGTTTTGACCGTAGATACCTAAGTTTAGGAACTACCCTTTGGGTATGTACGTAAATTAGGAAACTGTTATAATGTAACTAGTTTGACTAGGACATTATCTTTATATCAGTGTTTAATCCGTTGCAGATTGAACCTTTATATTTTAGAACACTAAAGTGTTTTATTATATAAAGATGATATTAAGATAAACACATTAGATGTGAAAAACAGAATTTATATTCAGAATATAAATAAATCTCACACGTATTCATGATAAACAAATAGCTCGAACTGATTTGATCAGTGTGAAACTTAAAAGTGGCAATGTTGTCTAGGACACATTAAACAAGACTCGTATATCCGCACTTTTGAAGAGTGGGTACTAGGACATATTTGATTCCAATCAAATAAAGTCTACGAATCTAGTTTATCGGGCAAAATGCCTAACACACTATTTACTTGGTAAAAGTGTAAATGCCAGCGATCTGTTAGCCCTAATTCATAGTGAAGTTAGTGGGCCCATGTCTAGCTAGGCTAGATGTGGATATTTCGTGACCTATACGGATGTGGCATCGCGTAATGGTTATGTGTTTCTTTTGAAGAACACAAATCGGAAACTTTTATAGTTTCAACAAGAAATTGACAAACAGATCGGCTATAGTATTAAACCGTTACGGTAAGATCGTAATGGAAATTACTTAAGCAATAAGTTTCTAAAATACTTGAAAGAGTAAAGTATTCTTTCAAAAGAGGACTCCTCCCGGAACACGTCAATTTGACGGTGTCTCCGAACCGAGTAACCGAATTTTGTTAGACATGATTAGGTTAATCATGAGTCGCTCTGAGCTACCATTTCCTTCAACGGATACGCATAAACAGTGCAGAACTTATTTAGAATAAGGTTCCATTAAAATCTGTTTGACAGATAACATATTAGATATGAACGGGAAAGAAACCGGGTTTCACATTCCTGTTAAATTTGGGAATGCTAGGCATATGTTTGGATGATACCAAACTAAAACCCAAATTGGATAAGTGCCAATTGTAGGATATCCTAGGGATACCAAAGTATTGTACTTATACATCTCACTAGAGAATAATTAGATTGTTGCTCACCATGCTATTTTCCTGAGAGGAATACCGATATGCAGTGGTAAGTGGGAGGATAGTAAAATTCGATGAAAATCGGAGTGATACTATTCAAGGCACCGAATCCTTAATGGAACACAAATAGTTCATCAAGGATGTAACTATTACGATTAATCTTCGAATACACAAGAACCGCATAGTCGGAGAAAGTCAGAAAACAACCTGGGTATGGGTTTCTGATCTTACCTCGTAAAGATGTTAATCTTTTGAGGTATACCAACTGACTACGTATGAGGAAATGATACAAGGTATCGACTCCCTAATATGGCAAAGTTCCATGAATCCGAAATGGATTCCATGTATATCAACAAGTTTGGATACTAGTTGATGTACCGCAAGGCATTGTGCCTACTGGTACTTTATAAGTCTTCAAGGAAGACATACATGGATGGCAACATACAACCGTATAAAGCTAGGCTTTTAGCGGAAAGGTATCGTTATCAACATTGTGTTGATTACGATTCAACCTTTTACCTGTTGCCACGGTAAATCCATTTGGATAATGCTTGCTAATGCTGCATGTTTCATAAATGAAATATGACAGCTTAACGGGAAAATCGCTTTCCTGAAAAGGAAACTAGTTGGAGGATGTTTACAACATCCTGTCGGTTTTGTCGTACCATAACTAGCAAACAAGGTTTGCGGGTTATTCGATCCATGTTTGGATTGAAGCAAGCATAGGTTCTTGGAATTATCATTTTGATGTAATCATAATGGTTTATGATTTAATTCAAAAACGAAAAGATTCTTGTGTATATAAGAGGGTTAGTGGGAGCGCACTGACAATGGCTGTCCAATAAAAAATGATAATATGTCATTTCTTGGAAATGATATTCCCATAAACAATCGGTGAAAGCTCGGCTTTCGAATACTCTCCGTGGAATCGTACTTTGAAAAATGTACGCGACCTGGTGTCCTATACGCTTTGAGCATATGGATTCACAAACAGGCCAATCCTAGTGATAGTCACTGGATTGAAATTAAGAACATACTTAGTATCTTAGAGATCTAAGGATGCTGTCTTAATCAATGGAAAATGAGAACTTGAAGTGACTGGGATCACTGTTGCAAGTTTCCTGACCGATAAAAACGGTACTATACATTTTGAATAACGGAACAGTGAGTTGGAAATCTTCCAAGCAAGATACTGTTACCAAGTAAACAATAAATTCGGATTATTGTTGCAGCTGAGGCAGCAATAGAAGCCTTCTGGGGTCGATAAAATCTAATTAGATTAGATATAGTTCTCTTAGCAGCTGAGCTAGGCTTTAGCACATGCTAAAGAATTAATGGTCTCATCAACGATCCATATAAATACTTCGATATTCATCTGATTTGTTCGGATCATACATCGTGGCGATGTGATGATCGAATAAATCGCATCAGACGATAATCATGAAAATCCGCTGACGAAAACCTTTTCTCAGCAATTTGAGCGAACCGTACATAGTTCGGGTGGTAGACACTCGAGTGACTGGCTATAGGCCAAGTGGGAGATTGTTGGAAATTATGACCCATAGCGTCACTATTTGTACAGATCACAGTGTTGTTGTACAAATTAACTATGTGATAAAGGATATTGCACTCTTATCATTTGTGATTAGATCACCTAGATGTATAAATGATTGGAGGTCCATATGATTTGTTCCTGGACTGAGAATGATATGAGACAGTATCAGTCCACGAAGGATAAATCATTAAATATCCATAGTCAGAGTATTATCGAGATTGGACATCGATAAATACGTAAAAGACTAGTATTACACTTGTGCGTGTTGTGAGGGCACAACGACATAGTTCTCATATGTTTGGGTATAGGATACTCATGCAAGTGTAGTAGGAGGTTGTGTTTTACCAATGGTACGGGAAACAGCTTCGCTCTGGATAGACCCCTTCGGAATTCCATTGGTAGTATGACTATGTGTCTATGGAAATCCGAAATCAGGGTAGGTGTACTTGGTCTTAACTTGAGACTTGCACCGCTAATACTTGCGACAATCAATATACTTTGGTTGAGGTCGTCCAGGGCTTTAACAGGTTATGTGTACGCCAATACTGGGTATATTGAGAATCATAGTGTGTTGGGTGTGATGTCAAGACGGAAGTGTCACTCGAGTCATATGGAGTTGATGGTCACGTAGGATACGGTACTGGTTCTCTTAAGTACTGCAGTCATCGGGATAAAATGACAGGTTATGTTATCCGATATAGAGACTAGTTACCAGACATCCGACATGTGCTTTGTACGGGACAGACACGATTCCAGCCCCAGGCCTAGCACGTGATCATCCGATACTGGATCGAAATACGCAATACCATATACTACGCCTGATATAGATCGCTTATTCCTGTAAGCATGTTTCCGGAGAATTGGGTAGGCATGGCGCTTTGCTAAGCCAACCTTGTCTTGTGAATCGGTGTAAACGTAGTACGAGGTACTTACGTGTTCGGATAGTCCGACGACCCGATTTACTGCCAACATATCCGGGGATCTCATGGGTCGCTTCCCAAAGATTCACCGATGACGTATGACTCACACTTTAATTAATCTGGGATTAATTATTGAGAGAGAAAATTAATCTGGGATTAATTACGGAGATATTTTATCTGGGATAAAATATAAATTAAAGAGAGAGAACAATTGATTTGGAATTAATCGATAAAATAATATATTTGATATATTATACGAAATTGGATTTCGACGCGGAATTGAAATTAGATTTTAATTCGGGGGAACGAATTAATTTAGAATTAATTCGTTAGCGATGTGAATAGTGATTTCGTTAGGCGTAATCATTTAATTACAACGCAACGGATAATTCGTTAATTTAGAATTAGCGAACCCGAGCCCGGGATTGTTTGCGAGCGCATTCGTATTTTGAATTCGAGTGCGGCACGCAGTCAAATCAAGCGTCAAATCATTAGTCACATCTAGCGTCAAATCACATGTCACTTTGAGTGATGTGACATTTGATTGATTGATGTGAGTTGATGTGTATTGAGCAACAAGTGAATGCTTGCTTTTTTTAATTAAAAGAAAAGGTAAATGGTTTATTAATTTTTTGGAAAATATATAAACCTATTACAATTTTTTTTTATTTCATAATTTATCTCTCTTCATTTTCGGTATTGGCTTTTGGAGCCAAAACCCCTCTTCATCTCTCTCACGGTCTCAAGACCAATTTCTTCTTCTGGTTTCAGTTTTCACCGTGAAACACAAGGAGGAAAATGATGATTTGTGGCAAATCATCAAGTGCTAGCACACTCTAGGAGGCATACCAAGGTGTAGGGCATGTATGCGTGAGCTTGGAATCCATTGTTAAAGCTTGGAGCTTTAAAGGACATCAATGGCCGATTCTTGGAGGAGGAGATCCACCCACTGCCGAGCAGTCCACCATTTGCGCAGCCCACTACCGAGCAAGAGAGAGCAGTTCGTTCTTCATCTTCACAGCATCCGACCGATCAATGTGAGTTATTCCGCACCTCCTTTGATGTGTATTCAACTCATTTTATGCTTTATAAATGATCCTTGGGACTTGATTGAAACCCAACAAAATGTGGCAAACGGGATCGCGGAAGCGTGACTGCCATTTGACAAAGCAGACATGAAGGATTGAAGACGAGCAAGGCTTTGACTTCAAATATGTTTGTCATAAATATGTTCACTACTAGTAGAAATTGGATTTTAGATACTTAGTGTGATACATAAATATATATTGATGTTCAGAATCTGTTATGAACAAGATACTGACTTCAATAGAGATTTATCTGCGATCTGGAAACGGGACGAAAGTTGCTGTTTCAACCGTAGATACCTAAGTTTAGGAACTATCTTCGGGTGTGTACTTAAATTAGGAAACTGTTATAATGTAACTAGTTTGACTAGAAACATTATCTCTATATCAGTGTTTAACCCGCTGTGGGTGAACCTTTATATTCTAGAACACTAAAGTGTTTCATTATATAAAGATGATATTGAGATAAACACATTAGATGTGAATAACAGAGTTTATATTTTGAATATAAAAATCTTATAAATATAATATGACAAACAAATAGCTCAAACTGATTTGATCAGGAGAAACTAATTTGTGGCATTGTTGTCTGGGACACAATCTAAAATAAGAATCGTATATCCGCACTTTTGAAGAGTGGTTACTAGGACTAATTTGATTCCAATCAAATAAAGTCTACGAATCTAGTTTATTGGGCAAAGTGCCTAAAACACCTTTACTTGGTAAAAGTGTAAATGCCACCGATCTGTTAGCCCTAGTTCATAATGAAGCAAGTGGGCCCATGTCTAGCAAGGCTAGATGTGGATATGAATATTTCGTGACCTTTACGGATGTGGCATCGCGTTATGGTTATGTGTTTCTTTTGAAACACAAATCGGAAAATTTTAAAGTTTCGACACGAAATAAACAAACAGATCGGCTAAAGTATTAAACCGTCACGGTAAGACCGTAATGGAAAATACTTAGGCAATAAGTTTCTAATATACTTGAGAGAGCATAGTATTCTTTCAATTAGGACTCCCTGTAGGCATTGCATTTTTGCATGTGAAACCCGATGATGAGTCTCAGTTGGAGGAACTACCTTTTAAGTCACGGAAACCGCGGGAAACGGACGTCAGAAGGGGAAATTCAGGATGAGTATGCTATCAAAGTCGTTTCACGTGTTCACTGTTTCCATTCATGCTGCGTTCTTAAACGCGTTCGAACGTCAGGCAGATTGCGGGCGTTCGTGTCGCGTTCGAATTGGCGTTCGAACGGTATCGGTATTTCTGGTTTTGCTGTTAGCCTCATGACCCGAGCCCATTTATCCCACATGCACCCTAGCCTAGCCCAAGCCCACTTAAAACACACCCAAATTAAATTAAATATTAAGTTAAATATAATTAGATAAGTAATTAAATAAAATAATTAATTAAGTCATATACCAAATAAATAAAACAAATAAAATCTAAATAATAACCTACCAAAATAAATAAAATATTTTTTTTTTTTTTTACCAAACATAAAATAAGTATATGCCTAATATAAACTAATCAAATATAATCATTCCTAACTAATAAGATATTTACTAATTTAAATTATTTGACTTCCTAATCAACACCAATCTAATCTTGTAACTTCCTAATTTATAATATTTTGTCCCCCCTCAATCTTGTGTATGCCATTCTTGAGAAGCCTAAATTAGAAACCAAGATCCTATTCCTTGTGAGACAAAGTGAAGCCCTAGCCATTCTCTATATAAACAACCACCACCCAAAGCCTCTCCTCCTCTCTCTAGTTCACGTTTTTCACAAGCAAAAAGAAGCCAAAAATTCTGTCCACTCTCAATTCTCTCAAATTCACACATACTACAAAGAAATAACACAAAAATTCTTTTTATCTCCTTCCCCTAATCACCGAAAATCATACTTCCATACGGCAGCCATACACGCCCAAAACAGTAGCAAAACGACCTTAAAACAGTAGCCCAAAATCACCTTGAAACAGCAGCAAAAATACCCCAAAACAGCCCCTAAATCACCTAAACCGGTAACTAAAAAACTGTACTTTTAATCCTTAAAACAGTAACTAAAAAACTACACTTAAAGCCTTCAAAAAACACCCAAAACAGTCCATTAAAACACCAAAGTAGTGACCTGAACAGCAAGCAGAAATACAGAGGAAACAGTAGCAAAGTGGAGGCCAAACAACAGCAAAACGGAGGCCAAACAGCAAGCAAAACAGCAAAACAGTGAGCCGAGACGCTAAACCAGTGAATCGGAGAAGTAGCGGTGTGATAGCCCTTCCGACGGCCGTGAAACGCGAGTTCGAAAGTCGACATAAAAGGTTAGACATGAGGGTATTTTCCACATTCATTTTCTGTTTTATTTGTATTATTTATTGAATATTGCTTGCATGATTGTTGTGTTGAAATGCATGTTGTGGCCCTTGAGTAGATAAATATGCATGAATTATGAGATATGGTATGTTGTGGCTTTGGAATCAAAGGAAAGATGTGTCAACTCTCGTGGTATATCGGATGGAAACCTGGACATAAATTTCATAGCCGATTCCGAATGGACGGTAGTATGATCTGTACTCGGGATACAACTCCACGTACCGCTTGAGTAAATGACACTTTCTTTTGTCTTATATTGCTTTGATTTATTTATTTTTCGTCATTTGAATTCTGCATGTTACTTTTGTATGTGTGATTCAATCGAGCGCATGGGCTTAGTAAGTGCGATGAAAGGTCCCCTACTTGGAGGGGTTAAAATCCTTTACCACGATGCTTTGCCGCGCCGGTTGATGTGTGTTCGGTTGAATGCAAGATACGTTCAATCAGGCATACTAAGTTTGATATTATTATTTTTTAATTCTTTGTATGCATGATTCAATCGAGCGCATGGGCTTAGTAAGTGGGGTGAAATGTCCCCTATTTGGAGGGGTTAAAATCCTTTACCACGATGCTTTGCCGCACCGGTCGATGTGTGTTCGGTTGAATGCAAGATACGTTCCATCGGGCATACTAAGTTTGATATTATTATTTTTTAATTCTTTATATGCATGATTCAATTGAGCGCATGGGCTTAGTAAGTGCGATGAAAGGTCCCCTATTTGGAGGGGTTAAAATCCTTTACCACGATGCTTTGCCGCGCCGATTGATGTATACTCGATTG